>CAUZXS010000086.1:25000-60000 GCA_963585895.1 Sepioteuthis lessoniana | reverse complement strand
TTTATGTGTTGTAATGATTTTGCAGCCAATGTGGAGTAGGATGACGAGATGAAGGAAAAAAGAAAAAAAAGAAAAGAAAAGAAAGATAGGCAGAGAGTTACATTGTTTGAAAGTAAGAAAAAAAGGAAGGAAGAAAGTAAGACTGGAGAGAGAGAGAAGAGAGAGAGAGATAGAGAGAGAGAGAGAGAAAGAGAGAGGGAGAGAGAGAGCGAGTGTGTATGTGTGTATGTGTGCGTGAGTGTGTGTGTGTGTGTGTTCTGTGTGTGGTGTGTGTGTGTGTGTGAGAGAGATTGAGTGATAAATAGAGAATGAATGTGCAGAAAAAATTGATATATGTCTGGATTATGATGAAATTATCGGCGATCTATCTGTCTTAGTGCATTAAAAAGTAAAATTAAATCTATTCTAGTTTGTTAATGTTTCTCTATCTATCTGTCTATCTATCTATTTATTTTCTTGTCTATCTATCTATCTATCTATCTATCTATCTATTTTCTTGTCTATCTATCTATCTATTTAGTTTAGTTTGTTTATACCTATCTGTCTATTCATTCAGAGTTGGGTGACAAAGGGAAAAATGAAAGATAGGCGAAAAGTTGGATTGTTTAAATATAAGAGAAAGGAAGAAAAAAAGGAAGAGTAGAAAGACAGTGTCTGTGTGTGTTTGAGAGAGAGAGAGAAAGAGAGAGAGATGTCTATTTTAGTTTGTTCATATCTATCTATCTATCTATCTATTTTGACTGGTTCATATCTTTCTGTGTTTAAATATAGTAAGATGCATAGAGTAACAAAGAAAGATAGGCAGTGAGTTACATTGATCGAAAGTAGGAAGAAGGAAGGAAGAGAGATGAAAATATAATTAATGTGTGCGTGCCATGGTTATATGTGTGTGTGCGTGTGCGTATGCGTATGTGATATATATATATATATATATATATATATATATATATATATAGAGAGAGAGAGAGCGAATGATAGAAAAAGAGAAAGAGAGCGAGAGAGAATGATAGAAATCGAGAAATATATATATATATATATATATATATATATATATATATAGAGAGAGAGAGAGAGAGAGAGAGAGAGAGCAAGGAGAGAGAGAGAAGGTGGAAGAAAAATCATTTGAGAGATGAGGTTAACTATAATGAAATTATTGAACATTATAATAAAAGATAGTGGGAGGACAACTGGGGAGATTTGGAAAAGTACGTTTATAGAAGAAGAAAAAAATGAAGAAAAAGAAAAAGAAGTAAGATAACACTGTTGACATAGAGCAAGAAGAAGAAGAAGAAGAAGAAGAAGAAGAAGAAGAAGAAGAAGAAATAGAAATGAGATAAAACTATGGACATAAAGTAAGGCTAAAAAGAAGAAAAAGAAGAAGAAAAAGAAGAAGCAAGATAAAACCGTTGACATAAAGCAAGGCCAAAAAGAAGAAAAAGAAGAAAAAGAAGAAGAAGAAAAAGAAAAAGAAGAAGAAGAAAAAGAAGCAAGATAAAATCGTTGACATAAAGCAAGGCTAAAAAGAAGAAAAAGAAGAAGAAAAAGAAGAAGAAGAAAAAAGTAGCAAGATAAAACCGTTGACATAAAGCAAGGCTAAAAAGAAGAAGAAGAAGAAAAAGAAGAAGAAGAAAAAAAGAAGCAAGATAAAACCGTTGACATAAAGCAAGGCTAAAAAGAAGAAAAAGAAGAAAAAGAAAAAAGAAGAAAAAAAAGAAGAAGAAGAAAAAAGTAGCAAGATAAAAACGTTGACATAAAGCAAGGCTAAAAAGAAGAAAAAGAAGAAGAAAAAGAAGAAGAAGAAAAAGAAGCAAGATAAAATCGTTGACATAAAGCAAGGCTAAAAAGAAGAAAAAGAAGAAGAAAAAGAAGAAGAAGAAAAAAGTAGCAAGATAAAAACGTTGACATAAAGCAAGGCCAAAAAGAAGAAAAAGAAGAAAAAGAAGAAGAAGAAAAAGAAAAAGAAGAAGAAGAAAAAGAAGCAAGATAAAATCGTTGACATAAAGCAAGGCTAAAAAGAAGAAAAAGAAGAAAAAGAAGAAGAAAAAGAAGAAAAAGAAGAAGAAAAAGAAGAAAAAAGAAGCAAGATAAAACCGTTGACATAAAGCAAGGCCAAAAAGAAGAAAAAGAAGAAAAAGAAGAAGAAGAAAAAGAAAAAGAAGAAGAAAAAGAAGCAAGATAAAATCGTTGACATAAAGCAAGGCTAAAAAGAAGAAAAAGAAGAAGAAAAAGAAGAAGAAGAAAAAAGTAGCAAGATAAAACCGTTGACATAAAGCAAGGCTAAAAAGAAGAAGAAGAAGAAAAAGAAGAAGAAGAAAAAAAGAAGCAAGATAAAACCGTTGACATAAAGCAAGGCTAAAAAGAAGAAAAAGAAGAAAAAGAAAAAAGAAGAAGAAAAAAAGAAGCAAAATAAAATCGTTGACATAAAGCAAGGCCAAAAAGAAGAAAAAGAAGAAAAAGAAGAAGAAGAAAAAGAAAAAGAAGAAGAAGAAAAAGAAGCAAGATAAAATCGTTGACATAAAGCAAGGCTAAAAAGAAGAAAAAGAAGAAAAAGAAAAAAGAAGAAGAAAAAAAGAAGCAAAATAAAATCGTTGACATAAAGCAAGGCTAAAAAGAAGAAAAAGAAGAAGAAGAAGAAGAAGAAGAGGAAGAAAAAAAAGAAGCAAGATAAAATCGTTGACATAAAGCAAGGCTAAAAAGAAGAAAAAGAAGAAAAAGAAGAAGAAGAAAAAGAAGAAGAGGAAGAAAAAAAAGAAGCAAGATAAAATCGTTGACATAAAGCAAGGCTAAAAAGAAGAAAAATAAGAAGAAAAAGAAGAAGAAGAAAAAAAGAAGTAAGATAAAACCGTTGACATAAAGCAAGACTAAAAAGAAGAAAAAGAAGAGAAAGAAGAAGAAGGAGAAAAAAAGTAGCAAGATAAAACCGTTGACATAAAGCAAGGCTAAAAAAAAAAGAAGAAGAAAAAGAAGAAGAAAAAGAAAAAGTGAAAAAAAGAAGCAAGATAAAACCGTAGACATAAAGTAAGGCTAAAAAGAAGAAAAAGAAGAAGAAAAAGAAGAAGAAGAAAAAAAGAAGCAAGATAAAAGCAAGGCTAAAAAGCAAGATATAAAGCAAGGCTAAAAAGAAGAAAAAGAAGAAAAAGAGGAAGAAGAAAAAGAAGAAGAGGAAGAAAAAAAAGAAGCAAGATAAAATTGTTGACATAAAGCAAGGCTAAAAAGAAGAAAAAGAAGAAGAAGAAGAAGAAGAAGAAGAAGAAAAAAAGAAGTAAGATAAAACCGTTGACATAAAGCAAGGCTAAAAAGAAGAAAAAGAAGAAAAAGAAGAAGAAGAAAAAGAAGAAGAGGATGAAAAAAAAAGAAGCAAGATAAAATCGTTGACATAAAGCATGGTTAAAAAGAAGAAAAAGAAGATAAAAATGAAGTAAGATAAAACAGTGAAGCTTAAATTTAGGCGAAAAAGCAACCAAGATAATGATTCAAATCTGTAAAAGAACATCATTGAATTCTTTCTATCTATCTATCTATCTATCTTTTCAGTCTTCTCTTATATATATCTGGATGAATCTCAGTGGCGTAATGTCTTATGTGCTGGGTTTTGGCCTCGAAATTAACGAGTTCGAACTTCACTCGTGCTATCACATTCACTTTCGAACTAATATTCTTGGGAAAGGCATGAACCCCACCTTTCCTACTGAGCTATAGGTGAAATAGTATCACAGCTGTTCTTCTACAAGAAAGGCTTCGGCATTAAATAACCCACGAAAGCTGATATGACAATAAACCATATGCATGTACCCATCATCATCATCATCATCAGTCACCACGGCCTGGTTTATCACATTCTTTGTTCGGCAGTTACCCCTATTAGGCACCTGTCAAGGTCCCTATAATTGTACATTAATCAAGATGAACAATTAAGTGATGGACTCCTACACATGGACACTCCTGTGTAGGCCGATCAGCAAAAATCAGCTCTAAGCGAACTCAAGATGCCGTCTAGAGGACTTGCCGAGAGCGATCGCCGGTAGGGTCGGGAGGCGTGAGAGATTCAAAGTAATCTGTGCTGTTGGTACACCTGATAATGAGGATGGTACATATATATATATATATATATATATATATATATATATATATAAAGAAGGTGTAGCATTAAATAATCCAGATGGATTGATATGCCATAAAACCAGCCAACCAACCCATCTATAGGCAAAAAAAAACCCAAACAAACTATTTCATCATTTACTATACTTGAAACCATTTAACTTTGTGCAAACAAATGACTAATATTATATTGAATTGTTAGTATTAAATAGCAAGACTTGGAACCATTTAACTGTGTGCAAACAAATATATAATTTTTAATAGATTTATTAGTATTACACAGCAAGACTTGAAAACATTTAACTGTGTGCAACCAAATGAGCTCTAGCTCGTTGTAAAGTAATATTACCTACAAACTACTCGTTCACAACACAAATATATTTAATATATATATGTAAATACGATTTGATATTAAATAACCTACAAGGGTTGATATGTCATAAGACAGAACAAACGAACGAACGAACGTCAAAACCAACCAACCAACCAACCAACCAACCAAACATTCATGTGTTTTAAGAATAGAGTCATTAATTCCTCAAATTCTGGAAATTCAGTCGGAACATTATCTAGAGAATAAGGAAAGGTGTTGAATTTTCCCCAGCCGAGCTTTTCAATCTTCAGATGGGATTGTTGGTTCAGATGGAACACCACACCTTTGCGAACGATCAAATAGGGCTTCTTTTCTTTTAAAGCGGTCTCAAACTGTTGAGGATAAATGTTGGCTGTTTACTGTTGTAGTGACTGGCACAATTCGAAGAAGAGGAATTTGAACTTGTGCTGCGAATGTAGGAGGTATATCTGAAGTTAATCTGTGTGAACAGTCCCTCCCAAGGGAATACCAATGAAGAAGATTTCACAAACTAGGTAATTTTCTTGTCCCCTAAATATATACATTTGTACATATATATATATATATATATATATATACAAACGCACAACAATACTCTGACACAGGCATGAACACATGCACACACATGCATATATATATATACGTGTCGGTTCTGGCTGAACAGGGCTCGGCATAATGGCTTGAGTGTTCTTCAATGGTCTGGAATACCGACGTTCAATCCCAGGTCAAGTCAAACAAAAAAACTCAAAAAATGGTACTTGATGCCTCCTTGCTTCACACATAGCAATGTAAGGTAGTATTAAGGGTAAGTGGAGCAATCCAGCGAATGGTGTAGCCTCCTCCTATACACATCGGTGTGGTGGCTATTGAAAAGGGAGCCTTCGGATCGCCCTCGACTACGGTCGACATACTTACTTATAGATATATACGAGGATCATTAAATAAGTTTCCAGACTTGTATGGTACTTTTATTGATAGTACACACATGAAACTCAAGTGCCCTTCGAAGGAATGTCCTCCGGTTACAATGCACTTATTGTACCGTTCCAACAACTTCTGGAAGGCCCCATGGAAGTCCTCTTGTGTGAGCGTGTTAATGACCTTCATCTCCTCAATTGTCTCATAACGGCAGCCTCTGAGCTTAGGGAATAAGCAAAAGTCACAGGGAGATAGGTCTGGACTATACGGAGGCTGAAGAACTGTCTTGATGCCCATCTTGCTCAAATAGTCTGTGACAAGGATGGAGTTCTGGATTGGTGCATTGTCCTGGTGGAAATGACACTGACCCGATTTGAAGAGTGCTGGCCTCTTTCCTAGGAATCTCTTCCTGAATTCCCTTTAAACCTCAACATAGTAACCCTAAACCTTTGGCCAATCAACTCTGGTGTTCTGACTTCCTTACTCCTCCCACACCTCTCATCATCCCTCACAGACTCCCTGCCTTCCTTGAATCTCTTATGCCACTCAAAAACTGATGCCCGATTCATGCAAGATCGTCGAAAAGCAGTCTGAAGCATTCCATACGTTTCTGTGACATTTTTTCCAAGTTTAAAACACAATTTTATTGCAGATCGTTCTTCTAAAGTGTCCACACGTCCAGATTGCATTTTTGAAATTCACCAGTTGTGAGAATCAGGCTTTAGTAGGGTGAATTTCAATTCCTGGTGTAGCTGTTCATTAGAACCTGAAATTATAAAAATTGGTCAGTCATAAGATGTATAGCAACAACATACTGAATTTTCAAGAGTCAACGACAATTTTAAATGCCTGTACAAAAAGTCTGGAAACTTATTGAAGGCACCACGTATATGCAAGTATGAGAGCGTGTGTGTATTTTTATGTAAGTGTGTTTTTCCTCTCTCTCTCTTTCACTGTGTGTGTGTGTGTGTGAATCCGTCTCAGAAGTAATGTTCGAATTCAACTTCTTTTTTAATAACGTAAGCGACTCGTTTTTACGCAAAAGGAGAAGTTGCACCAAATTTTGATAAATATAAGTGAATTCATAATTTTTAAAAATTACCAATATTACTTGATGATCTAGAAATAGTGAAACTAGCAGTCATGATGTGTATATTTGTTTTACAATACATTTTAAAAGTTATCTTTGAGTTCATGCTTGAATTCGTCTTTAAAGTAATTTAAATATATATATATATATATATATATATATATATATATATATATATATATATATTCGGCTCAGTTTTCTTACCACATCTTTCTTTTTGACGGTCACTACCCATGCCTCTCTCTCTCTCTCTCTCTCTCTCTATATATATATATATATATATATATATATATATATATATATATATAATTACTGTTTAGATAAAGACATCAGCTATAAATCATGAATAAAACATACTGATAGATTTATTGGAAAAAATTATGTTCAGCGCACCTGGACTCTACATAACTTATCACGCTTCTCTCCTTTGCAGTGTAAAAATTGTTCTTGCCAGTAAATTTATCTATATTCTTTTGACTCTAACCTTCTATGCCAACCCACTACCCGAAACCTCAACATGTTTATCTTATTTTTCCAATTATTTTTTCTTATACCGGATGCTTCAGAAATTCATGCTACATTTTAAACTGTCACCTCTATTGTGCAAGTGAAGTTAGGCAAATGCAATAGTAGCTCCATCAAGCTAATGTCTGTTTTTTTTATTTTTTAGATCAATTACGTTCATGACTTGAACCGGTGCAGACAGTGCGTTTGCAATTAAAATGTTTTTAAGACTGGTGAATCTTTAATTGATACACAGAGAGATTTTGTGGTCATTCCATTTTACGTCATGGTGATGCTATTCCGTATGGAAATTCGATACTGATATGGGTTGAAAATTCTATCGGGAACAGCATCATTTTGGCGTAACATGATTCATCAGTTTTAAAAAGCGTTTTAACAGCAAACGCAAAATGTACATTATCACATCTAAAAAAATGGTAAGAAATTCGTCTGCTGGAGCTACCATTGCCATTTGCCAAAGTTCATTTTCACCCTATATATATATATATATATATATATATATATATATATATATATATATATTCTGTTGGATAAAAGAAAGAAGGAGAGAAAGAAACAAACACAAATCACCCGATCGGCAAAAAAAGTCTTGATCAGATGAGGACTACAGGGTCAGGCATGGTTTCGGGGCTAGACCATGATTACCCCAAGTCCACAGCCCTCCAGAAATATCACACGATACTTATTAGACTTTGTTGACTTTTCGTCATATCATGGACATAACGGTTCAAAATGCACCCGCTTCCAATAAACTTTTCTTGCGTTCACAACGAACATTATATATATATATATATATTAGTTGAAGAATACGGCATAACTCAGAATAATGATAATACATGCAAGTACATTTTAAACAACATTTTTTAAACGAAAATTTTATTCCAAAAGATACCATTCCACATGTAAAAAGGAAGAAGCAAGTGCTTCATTGGAATGAAACAAAATTCATTCTTTTTGTTTTCTGTGCGAATGAAACAAATATTCATTTATATCTGTTTCTTGTGTGAATGAAACAAAAATTTATTCTATTTGTTTTCTGTGTGAATAAAACACAAATTCATTCCACTTGCTTTTTTTATGAATGAAACAAAAATTAATTTCATCTGTTTCTTGTGTAAATGAAACAAAAATTCCTTCTATTTGTTTTTGCGTGAATGAAAGAAAGATTCATTCTATTTGGTTTTTGTGTGAATGAAACAAAAATTCATTCTATTTGTTTTTATGTGAATGAAACGAAAATTCATTCTATCTGTTTTTTGTGTGAATAAAACAAAAATTCATTCTATTTGTTTTTTGTGTGAATAAAACAAAAATTCATTGTATTTGTTTTCTCTTCGAATGAATCTAATTGATTTTATTCCAAAACATACCATTTCACTTGTAAAGGGGAGGAAGCAAACACTCCAATGGAATGAAACAATTCATTCTATTTGTTTTTTGTGTAAATGAAACAACAATTCATTTTATTTTTTGTTTTAACGAAACAGAGATTCATTCTATTTGTTTTCTGTGTGAATGAATCTTATCAATTTTATTCAAAAAGATATCATTCCACATGTTAAAGGGAAGAAACAAGTGCTCCAACGGAAACCAGTTTTATGTGATTTCTGAAAGAAGTGGATCTCCTTGATCGACTTTAAGCGACAATATTCCGTCATGGGGAATGTCGTACATGTCGTCTCGCTAAGCAATAACATTAAAATACTTCTTGAGGTGAAAAGAGTTTATATTTCAAGTTTCAGGATTTACCTATTTGCCGAGGAGACCATCAGGAAACGTTATTTTCTAAGGTGCCTGACCATGAATCAAAGGAAATTATTCGCCCTGAGGCTGTAGAATACACCGATTGCGCCTCTTCAGAGAGGTAAGACCCCCCACCCCAACATGTGTCTTGGGTATGACACTAAGCCATCTGATGGCGAGGCTCCACTCCTTGAGCTTTTGGGGATTTGGAGTACACATTCGTTACCATTACATCCATATCTACTCTGGTTCGAAGTGGTAGTACCTGTTAGGGTCCCATCTATCGGGTATATAAAACTATTTAATCCTCTATATTTGAAAATCATTTTCATTTTTTTTCAGCGGTCGTGTCGATACTGCTATATGGATGCACTACTTGGACGCTAACTAAACGGCTGGAGAAGAAGCTAGACGATAATTACACAAGAATGTTGCGAGCAATATTGAACAAGTTCTGGCGGTAACACCCCACGAGGCACCAACAATACGGCCACCTGCCTCCCATCACGAAAACCATCCAAGTTAGACGAACCAGACATGCAGAACACTACTGGAGAGGCAAGGACGAGCTCATAAGTGATGTACTCCTATGGACCCCTGCATATGGCCAACCAAAAGCAGGACGACCAGCTCGAACATACATACAGCAGCTATGTGAGGATACGGGATGTAGCCCTGAAGACCTGCCAGAGGCGATGAATGGTAGGGAGAAGTGGCGAGAGAGGGTTAGGGATATCCGTGCTAGCGGCACGACATGATGATGATGATATTTGAAAACATTATGTGGAAATAAATTAACCCTGGCTCCTTTAAAAATAATGTTACCTACAAGCCATTCACTTACAAATTACATACACACACACACACACACACACACATATATATATAGGACCCTATCAGATACTACCACTCCTGGCCAGAGTGGACCTGGGAGCGATGGCAATGAAGGGGTATTCTGCACTTCCCAAAGCTCCAGCTAGTGGCTCACAATCAGAATGTTTAGTGCAATATCCCAGACACTCGTCCATAGTTGTCTTACCCCTCAGTAGAGATGCAGACGGTGTATTCTGGTCCCCTAACCGAAGGGGTATATATATATATATATATATATATATATATATACCCAAACCCTCCGCTCGAGCAGGATATGACACAAGGTCAATTTTTAAGCAGAGTTTAACAGGTTTGAATTCAGAGTTTTCCTTCTAGACTAGTTTCCTCACCGACGCTGAAGAACCTAGTCTGTCCTACTATTTTACCAATAGTTGGAGGGAGAATAATTGGATTCATACCTTTCCCGAGGGTATTAGTGCTATGTGAAAGGCAATCAGCCTCGTCCAGGTTTTGAACTCGTGTCGCCGTGTCCATTTCCTAGGACGATAACCATTACACCACGGGCACCTTCCATATATATATATATATATATATATATATATATATATATATATATATAAGAGCAGGATTTGGCATCAAATAACCCACGAAGGTTGATATGCCATAAAACACGACGAAATCAAAGAAAATTATAAGCTAATTTTCTTTTTATGTACAAGAGGATGAATGCCCGAATCCAATGAATATAAATATTCTTTAAATGTTTCGAGGCATGACTTTAAACTATTCTGCCAGTCATTATCAGGATCAAGGAAAACTAGGCACTTATCCTATTTACCCAACTCCTCCGCTCGGGCAGGATATGACACAAGGTCAATTTTTAAGCGGAGTTTAACAGGTTTGAATTCAGAGTTTTCCTTCTCCTAGACTTGTTGCCTCACCATGGCTGAAGAACCTAGTCTGTCCTACTATTTACCCATAGCTGGAGGGAGAATAATTGGATTCATACCTTTCCCAAGGGTATTAGTGCTATGTGAAATGAAATCAGTCTCGTCCAAGATTTGAACTCGTGTCGCCGTGTCCATTTCCTACGACGATAACAATTACACCACGGGCACCTCCAAAAACTAGGCACTTATAATCAAGGAAGAATAAAAAAACTGCAATATTCTAGAAGTGAAGAAGTCCCCGTGGTGTAGTGACTAATGCGTTCGACTGCAGACTCGAAGTAAACGAGTTCGAACTTCAGTCTCGCTGTTATATTCACTTTCTGACAAATATTCTTAGGAAAGGTATAAACACCGTTTTCTTCTGCTAAGGGTGAAATAGTATTCCTTCTTTTCACTCACCTGATAATAACACAGACTTCTTTGTTATTGTCGCAGGAGTGTTGCAAGGAGATACATTCAAACATCCATAGATCTAATAAAAGAATAAAGTTTCACATAAAAAAGAGCAAAAAGCAAACGATATCCTGCAGAAACTAAAACAGACACAGACTACGCAGATGATCTAGCGCTTCTCGCAAATACACCAGCCCAAGCACAATCCCAACTACATAGCTTGGAGCAATTAGCTGGAGGCAATGGCTTATACGTGAATACAAATTAAACGGGGCACATGTGTTTTCAACGAAAGGGCGCTGTCTGAACTTTAATGAGGCAAGCCTCTAAAATTACTAGACCAGTTCACATACCTTGGCAGCATCATCTCATCTACTGAAAGAATTATCAGCATTCGACAAGAGAAGGAGTGGAATACTATAGGCAGGTTATCGATCATATGGAAATCTGATCTATTTTATAAATAAAACGAAGGTTCTTCCAAGCTGTTGCTGTACCCATACTACTCTATGGATGCACCATACGGACACTAGCAAAACGTATGGAGAAATAAGGCTTAATGGTAACTGAACAAGAATGTTGTGTGCTCTCTTGGGAACTGAACAAGAATGTTGTGTGCTCTCTTAAACAAATCCTAGAAGCAACACTCACAAATTATTAGCTGTACAGCCACTTGTCTCCCATCTCACAAACCATTCAAATGAGATGAACGAAACATGCGGGAAACTACTGGAGAAGCAAGAACGAACTCGAAAGTGACGTTCTCTTATGGACTCCTTCACATGGACGTGCCAGTGTCGGTCACCAAGCAAACAAATACTTAAATCAGCTTTGTGCAGACACAAGATGCAGTCTAGAAGACCTTCCAGGGCCGATGGATGATAGGGATGGAGGAAGAGAGAGAGAGAGAGAGAGAGAGAGTCATGGAAATCTGTGCTGTCATCGAGACTTGATGATGATGATGATGATGATACTTTTACAAAAATGGCTTTCGCATTAAATAACCAACGAAGGTTTGTAACATACTGACCCTCGACCGAGCCATCAATCATGAGAAGCACCTGTGTAAATAAGCGGAAGAACAGTGAAACAGGTGCATCCGGTCGAAGATATCTGAATATCACATTGATCTGTGGACGTAGTTGAATTCGGTGACAGATGCGTACGCCCACAGGAAACAGGTGGACGGCACACAATTATATAACCAGGTGCCACAGACGGCTTGGCGAAGTTGCAGTTCCAGTTGGAGATAGGATGCCGGCGGAGAAAGAACCAGCTCCAGACAGAGGGTTTGGGCCCTCAGTGACCCACGGTTGAGCATCCCAGCCAGAATGCGAAAGAAGTGCTGCTATAGTCAGAAGAACCTTGGGTCAATATGTAGCAGTCTGTCCCTGTCTCCAACTCACCTCTCACGCACAACCAACATCAACCCTTTCGAATAAAGTGTGAGAGGTATATTTTTATAAAAAAGTGTTCGTTCGTTCTTTGAAGTTCATCAGTATGTTTGATTATGTTCCGCATATATATGTATATGTTGTATATTGACCTTCGACCCGGCCAAACATGCCATTCCAAAGTGATGCACCGGAAGGAAGTGACACATTCCGATGGCAGTTATGAGAAGGAATCGCGTAGGCGGGCTTGGCTGACGATATGGGACAAGGTAAAATCCCATGGTACACTCATAGACTGATGCATTGGAAGAGAGTAACCTGTGAACTGCATGACAGTTATTTACGCTTGATGACGATCAAACATGCCATTCCAAAGATTGAGTGGGCGATTGAACTATTATATAACTCGATGGAGACAGGAAGTCAGTGAGTTGGACATCAGATGAGTTAGAGACAAGATGTGGTAGAGAAAGCCACCGCCCGACAGAAGGGGCCTTTGAGACCCCTGATGAGTTTGGAGACCCGTTGGTAACAAGGTGCGGTAGAGGAAGCCCGCACCCAACAGAGTGGGCCTCCGGTCCTCCGGTTGAGCAGCAGTCCAAGAGAACGAGAACGACACATGGCTATGTCCGGAGGGGCTGGTGAGGTCAATATGTTGCAGTCTTTGTTCGGTCTCCAACTCCCTCTCACACACAAACCTTTCAAATAAAGTGAGAGGTATATTTTTCTAAGAACTGTGTTGCTCGTCTTTATGATTGCGTCAATATGTATTCTGCATGTACATGTGTATATTTGCATATTC
Organism: Sepioteuthis lessoniana; assembly: GCA_963585895.1. NCBI lineage: Eukaryota > Metazoa > Mollusca > Cephalopoda > Myopsida > Loliginidae > Sepioteuthis > Sepioteuthis lessoniana. The sequence continues at coordinate 46,901 of CAUZXS010000086.1, read as the reverse complement.
ATTTTGTGGCTATACAACATATACGCGTATATGTATGTGGCTATACAACAGCTTGATATGTCATTAACAAAAAACCAAGCAATATTATGTTCATGTGAGGAACAATCCGGTAGTTACGGATGTTTTTGGCGCGATCGTGAAGATGATAAACCGCACTCTACTGTGAGATGCCGAGCTCGCCAATCAAAGGTTTTGAAATATTTTAGAACGTGCCTATATCACGTGACCGAAGCAGTAGAAGCTGTGGGATGTACCCACTGTAGTTAGAATTATTATGGTAGTTTCTACGCTAACATTCTGTGCATTGCTTCAGATCATGCGTGATTTGAAAGCCGTACAGATGAACGTGCAATGGAGTCTAATTTGGACACTTATACTTTATGAGTTCAAAGTGGGTCATAACGGAAGCTGCTGAAAAACATTTGTTTCGCAAAAGGTGATTTTTCAGTTGATCTCAGTACAGTAACGAGAAGGTCGGAGAAATTCAACTCGGGTTGCAAGGGCCTTGGCAATCAAGAAAGGTTTAGTGGACCTTAAACCGTAGATTCTGAGGTCACGCTTCAAACCCAGGAGGAAAATCTAGCGACTAGCACTCGGAGACTCCATTGTTGTTCGTCACCTTCCTACTCCGAAAAAAGCATCCGTAGTTGGTAAATTGTGCCTGCAAAACTTTTGACTCACCCTAGTACGTCAGCCATTAAGTAGTCCTAAAATAGATAAGAAATAGAGGGGGAAGAAAGAATTTTGATCAAATTAAGACAGAGATGGCAGGCTTTAAAAAAAGATACGAAAGAAGGAGGAAAAAAACATTGAAAAAGAAATGGCGGTAAGAAATGATTTATTATTTATAGACTGGAGAGAAATGTGGTGAAGGCTATTCGGTATTAATCTAAATATTTTAAAGTGTAGATAAAGCGAATAGGTAAGGAAGCAATTTGATGAAAAAATAGAGAAGAGAAAAAGATGAAAATCCCGCCTAAATTAACGCAGGAAGAAAAAAGAAATTCAAAGTAAGCAGGCGACATAATCCAGATTAATGATAGTAAAAAAAAAGTCGAGGTATAAAGAAGGGATAAAAGAAAGAAAGAGATAATTGGTGAAGTAAAGGAAGAGAGAAGGTTTTGGGGAATAGAAGGTAAAGAGCGGGAAAAAGCGTAGAAGGACAAATAAGAAGAGTGTAAAGAGAGGTACTATTTACCCAACCCCTCCGCTCGGGCAGGATATGACACAAGGTCAATTTTTAAGCGGAGTTTAACAGGTTTGAATTCAGAGTTTTCCTTCTCCTAGACTAGTTGCCTCAACAAGGCTGAAGAACCTAGTCCGTCCTACTATTTACCCATAGTTGGAGGGAGAATAAGGGGGTTCATACCTTTCCCAAGGGTATTTGCCCGAAAGTGAACATAATAGCGCGACTGGAGTACGAACTCGCGTACTACGATTCCGCAGTTCATCGCTTTAACCATTACACCACGAGGACACCCCTAAAGAGAGGTAGAGTATGTGAGAGACAGGCGTGAAAAAAAAGAGTTAAAAGAGCAAAGGAAAAAAAGAAAAGAGATGAAAAAGAGAGAAAAGAAGAGGAGAAAAGAGAAATAAGATAATGAAAAGAGTGTGGAAAAAAGATAAAGAAGGAAAAAAAAGAGCAAAAAGAGAGAAGAAAAAGGGAAAAAGAGAAGAAAAAGATAAAAATAAGAAAGTGAAAAGTATGGAAGATTGGTTTGGTTTCTTTGCTTAATGGCATATCAACCTTAGTAGGTTATTCAATGCCAAGGTCATTCTCCAAGAAGAACAGTAGTGGTACTATTTAACCCATTGCTGGGAGGATAAGGGGGTTCATATCTTTCTCAAGGGTATTTGCCCGAAAGTGAACGTAATAGCGCGACTGGAGTACGAACACGCTCACTACGATTTTGCAGTCCATCGCTTTAACCATTACACCACAACGACCCCCCCCAGAATGAAGACTATCTGTGCGAGAAGAGACGTGTGAAAAAGAGAGTAAAAAGAGTGTGAAAGCAGACTGAAAAAAGAAGTGAAATAAAAAAAAGGAAAGAGGGAAAAGATATGAGAGAGAGAGAGAGAGAGAGAGAGAGAGAGAGAGAGAGAGAGAGAGAGAGGATTATTGAAAAAAGAAGAAAGACAAAAAAAAAAGGGTAAAAGAAGAAAAAAGAAGGATAAAGTATTAGAGATGAAGACAGAGTGGAAAAAGAATGTGGAAAGAAAGAGAGAAGGAAATATAGATTGGAAGAAAGAGAGAAGGAAATAGAATGTGGAAAGAAAGAGAGAAGGGAAATGTTGAGAAAGAGAAAATGTGCAAAACTGAAAGTTGTGAAAAAGAGTGAACGGAATGTAGAAAGAGAGATAGAGAAATGAACAAAAGAAGGAAAGGAGGAGGGGAAGAAGAAAGAGTGAGTTAAAAGTGGGGTAAGACCCTTCAACGAGTGTCCTGATTATGACATTAAACGATCCGATGGTAAGGCTCCGGTAATACTAGAGCTTTGGGGAATGCAGAGTATCCCTTCACTGTCATTGCTCCCAGATCCACTCTGACCCGGAGAGGAAGCACCTGATTGGGTCATATCTATAGGTCAAATAGAACTGTTTGGCATTTAAATTGAAAGAAAATAAATGACAAATACTAAATTGAATTGTTTGAAATAGAACTGATCCTTTAAGTGTGTGTAAACAAAAGACTGAGGTTTAATTAAATTGTTAGTAATACAATGTGATACTTGGAATCATTTAACTGTATGCAAAATAATGAGGTCAAGCTCATTTAAAAATGATATCAACAAAATTATGTTCACAAATCATATACATTTTGATATATATGTATAAACCGGATTTAGTATTAAATAACCTATTATGGTTTGCTCAGTCGGCTCGGGCTGTAGAATACACCGACTGCATCTCGGCAGAGGGGTAAGACCCCACTAATGAGTGTCCTAGATTTGACACTAAACAAACAGATGGTGAGTTTCCAGTGATGCTGGGGCTTTGGGGAATGCGGAGTTGACCTTCATTGCCATTGTTCCCGGGTCCACTCTGTATGCCCGGAGTGGAAGCATCTGATCGGGTTCTATCTATGGGTTAAATAGAACTAACGGCATACTTATGCTAAACTGAATTGTTTAACTGAAAAGAATAGCTTGAAATAGAAATGTTTTTCACAATTAAACTGTACTTGCATTTAAACATTTAAACTGCGTGCTTATGCTATTGAAACTGTACTTGCACTAAGCTGAATTGCTTAATATAGAACTGTTTTGATATTTAACTGTGTGTAAACAAAATATGTACTTATACTAAACTGAATTAGCTGAATTAAAACTGCTTTACAAAACCGAATAGCTTGAAATAGAAATGTTTTTGACTATTAAACTGTACTTACATTTAAACTACGTACTTATGCTAAACTGAATTGTTTCATAAAAATGGATTTGGCGTTAAATAACCTGCAAAGGTTGATATGCTATAAACCCAACAAACTAACCAACCTATTATGATTGATATGCCATAAAACCAAACTAAACCAATCAAACCATGAATATTTAATATATATGTATAAACATTAATTGGCATTAAATAACCTACAAGGGTTCATATGCCATAAAACCAAACTAACCCAATCAAACCATGAATATCTAATATATATATATAAACATTACTTGGCATTAAATAACCTACAAGGGTTCATATGCCATAAAAACACCACCAACTAATTACCAATCCGGTTAGAGTAGACCTGAGAAATATGGCAACGAAGCTGTACTCCGCCCCACCCAAATATCTCCAGAACTGGAGCCACATAATCAGACACAGTTTAGTGGCAAACCCAAGATACCCCTTTTATTATTTTTTGGGTGTTCTTACCTCTTTGTTGAGGATAAGGTCAGTGTATTGATTCGACTGGGCGGGAAATTGAGGAGAGGGACGATCTGAGAGAAAAACAGGTGAAGCTTGAAAAGCAAGGAAAAAAAGAAAAAAGTAAAAAAAGGAAAGAATGAAAAAAAAAAAAAAAAAGAAAAAAGAAAGGGATCAGTTGAAAGAAAGAAAAAAATTACAAAAGAAAATAGAAAGAAGAAAAGCAAAAGTTAAAAAGAAAGAAGACAAACGTTTAAAAAGAAAAAAGAAAAGAAACAATTAAAAGTGAAAAATTTAGAGTAAAATGAAAAATAGAAAAAGAAAGGAAAGAGAAAAGTTAAAGAAAAAACACAAGGGAAAAAGGAAAAAAGGAAGGAAAAGGAAAATAAAAAGGAAAAAGAAAGCAAAAAGTTTAAAAAGAAAAAAAAAAAAAAGAGAAAGACAACAACAAAAAAAAAACCCGTGAAAGTAAGAGGAGGGTAAAAAAAGAAAAAAAAAATGGGGGAAAGGCGAAAAAGAATAAAACGAAAAAAATGGAGAAATATGGAAAAGTTAAAAAAGAAAAAAAAAACAAAAACAAAAGAAAGGGGAAAGATGACAAAGAAAAAAAGAAAAAAGGGAAAAGTTTTTAAATGTTTAAAAAATAAAAAAAGGAAAAAAAAAGAAGAAAAAAAGAAAAAGTTAAAAAAAGAAAAAGTTAAAAAAAGGAAGAACGGGAAAAATTAAACAAATGGAAAATAAAACAAAGAAAAACAGAAAAATGAAGAAAAAAGGGAAAATACAAAAAAAAAAAAAAGAAAGAAAGCAAAAATTTTAAAAAAGAAAAAAAAGGAATGGAGAAAGTTATGAAAGAAATTAAAAAAGGGGAAAACGTAAACAAAAAAAAAAAGGAAAAGAAAAAAAGGAGAAAGATACGAATGAAAGAAAAAAAAGAAAGGAAAATGGGAAAATGAAAAGAAAAGAAAAGAAAAAGGAAAAACAAAAAAGAAAAAGTTTTAAAAAATAAGATAAAAAAAGCAAGGGAATCGTTAAAAAACACACAAAAAAAAAGAAAGATTTAAAAAGAAAAAAGAAAAAAAAAAAGAAAAGGTGAAAACAATAGGAGAGAAAGTAAATAGAGAATAGAGAGTAGATGTAGCTGTGAGAATATGGGAGAGAAAGCGAAAAAAGAAAAAAAGGGGGGTGCAGAGAAAGAGGAAGTGAATTTTGAATCGGAGAAAGAAAGAAAGAAAGAAAGAAAGAAAGAAAGAAAGAAAAGAGTGAAGTCGAAATAGAAAGAGAAGGATAAGTAAAGAAGGTTCGATAAGAGAGGATGAGAGAGGGGATATCGGAAGTGAAAGTTGTTGAGGAATGAAAATGATAGATAGTCGGAAATTCGATGACCGCAATAAGTCAAGATTAGACACAGGAACACTTCTATTTAAAGATGGCGTCTGATAGAGGTATAGATTCTTCCGCCTGTAAACTTAATGCTCTGATATCAATATTCTCTTCTTATCTACATTATACCACCTGAACAAGTACCACACACACACACACACACATACATACACACACACACATATATATATATATATATATATGCATAATATTTTAATTATAAAATAAAACTGCGTAATTTAAGATCATGCGCAACTCTGAGTTTCACGTACACGATCTTCATGTGACATTATATCCGCACATCCCGTAGTGTAATGGTTACCGTTGTAGGAAATGGACATAGCGGCCCGAGTTCAAATATTTAAATCCAGGACAAAGGTGTTTTTTTTCTCATAACCCTAAAACCCTTAGGAAAGGTATGAATCTAACTATTCTCATTCCAGCAATGGGCAAACAGGGTGCTTTAATCTTGACATGGCAACCAACATAGGAGAAGGAAAACTGAATTCAAACCTGTTAAACTTCACTTAAAATCGTCATTGTATCGCATTCTGTTCATGCAGAGGGGTTGGATATATATATATATATATATCATCATCATCATCATATCGTGCTGGCAGCACGGATATCCCTGACCCTCTCTCGCCACTCCTCCCTATCGTTCATCGCCCTAGGCAGGTCTTCAGGACAACAACCTGTATCCTCACATAGCTGCTGAATGTACGTTCGTGCTGGTCGTCCTGCTTTTGCGCGGCCGTGTGTGGGGATCCATAAGAGTACATCTCTTATGAGTTCATCTCTGCTTCTCCAGCAATGTCCTGCATGTCTGGTTCGCCTAACTTGAATAGTTTTCGTGATAGGGGGCAGGTGGCCGTACAGTTGGTGTCTTGTGGGGTGTTGCTGCCAGGACTTGTTGAGGATTGCACGCAGCATTCTTGTGTAATTGCCATCTAGTTTCTTCTCCAGCCGTTTTGTTAGCGTCCATGTAGTGCATCCATATAGCAGTATCGATGTGACCGCTGCCTGGAAGAAACTGCGTTTCATTTTATCGGTTAGGTCTGATTTCCATATAGTCGATAGCCTATTGATAGCTGTCCATGCTTTCGTTAACCTCGTTTCGATGTCCTTTTCGGTTGATTCGACGCTGCTTCCTAGGTACGTGAATTTGTCTACTAGTTTAAGAGGGGTTCCTTCTAGAGTGGAGATGTCCCCCGTTTGGTTATAGCACATATATTCCGTTTTGTGTGCATTAACATGGAGGCCTATGCTTGCTGCTGCTCGTTCCAAACTATGCAGAAGTGTTTCGGCTTGGTCAGGTGTATTTGCCAGTATCGCTATGCCATCGGCGTAGTCGGCGTCGGTAATTGTTGTTGCGGGGTATCTTCTGCTTCTTTTCTTCGTCAGTTCGAAGCCATTCTCTTTGATTTTGTCAATCGATGTTCTAAGTACGTAGTCTAGACAAATGATAAAGAGATACGGAGCCAGCGTGTCTCCTTGTAGTACTCCTGCTACTATGTCGAAGTATTCTGTGTCTCCATCTGGTGATCGTACTTTTACTTTAGTGTTTCTATAGAGAATCGTTATTGCCGCTACGGTTTCTTTAGGTATGCCGTACGCTAGTGGGATTTGTTCCATCTTTCCTCTGTGAATGGAGTCGAAAGCCTTGGTAAAGTCGACAAATATTAATGTCGCTTGTGGCTTTCGACTCCATTCACAGAGGAAAGATGGAACAAAATATATATATATATATATATATATATATATATATATGTTTGAGTTTCATTGAATTCAAATGAATTTTTGCCTGAAAAAGATGTAAAATAATTAAATAGCAGTACAACCTGATTAGGTTTAGTTTCGATCTCTTTGTTTAATGGCATATCAATCTTCATAGGTTATTTAAAGTCAAATCCATCTTTGTAGAAGAACAGCAGTGATAGGTGGAAAGATAAGGAAGTTCATGCCTTTCCCAAAGGTATTAGTCTGAAAGTGAACGTGATAGTGCAATAGGAGTTTTAACTGACAGTCCAGCACGTTAGCCACTACGCCACGGAGACTCAACCTCCATATAATAAGGAGTAATAATCAGGACATAACACAGAAATTGCTAAATCGATGACTATTGAGTATGAATAAAATTAATACTTATTCTTATAAAATGATGTTTAGAATTACCCCCCCACACACACCTTAAACGGGGCTTGGAATACGTTGACTGTATCCCCTGGAAAGGAGTAAGACCCCTTAAAAAAAGAGATGTGGGGAGTGTGGTGTACTTCTTCATTACCATTACTCCCAAGTTCACTTTGTCCTGGAGTGATAGCACCTGTTAGGGTTCGACCTTTGGGTCAAATAGACCTTTTTTTAAAATTATTTGTATTTGATAGGAATACTTGATACCATATAACGATAATCATATTTACCAACTCCTCCGCTCGGGCAAGATATGATACAAGGTCAATTTTTAAGCGGAGTTTAACAGGTTTGAATTAAGAGTTTTCCTTCACCAAGGCTGAAGAAATCAGTCTGCCCTACTATTTACCCATAGCTGGAGGGAGAATAATTGGATTCATACCTTTCCCAAAGGTATTAGTGCAATATGAAATGCAATCAGCCTCATCCAGGATTTGAACTCGTGTCGCCGTGTCCATTTCCTACGACGATAACCATTACACCACGGGCACCGCCATATAACGATGATTGTTTGTTAATAGTGTACAAATGAATGATTTATATCAAATTAAATTGGAATACTTGGTCCACAATTAATGCACCGGGCCATTGGCCTAATGAGTAGAGTGTTCGCCAATGGCCCAAGATAGCGGGGTTCAATCCAAGGTCGAGTCATACCAAAGACTCAAAAAATGGTACTTGACGCCTCCTTGCTTAACAGTCAGCATTATAGGGTAAGGATCAAGGATAAAGTGGAGCAATCCAGGGAATGGAGCAGCGCCCTCCCCTACACCTCGGTGTAGTAGCTATTGAAAAAGAACCTTCGGGTCACCCTCGACAAAGGTCGCCAACTTTATTTACTTATTAATGCACGAAGTGAGCTGGTGATAACCATTAAGACACACACACACACACATACACTCTCTCTCAATATATATATATATATATATATATATATATATATATATTATATATATATGTGTGTGTGTGTGTGTGTGTTTGTACAGAGGATTTTTGGTTTGGTTTTATAGCACATCAACCATTGTAGGTTATCAATGCCAAATCCATTTTTTATACATATAAACAGTTTTATTTAAAAAATTCAGTTTAGTATAAATATTGTTTTTTGTTTAAACACAGTCAAATGTCAAAACAGTACTTTTTCAAACAATTCAGTTTAGTATAAGTACACAGTTTAAATGTCAAAAACAGTTCTATTTCAAACAATTCAGTTTAGCATAAATACACAGTTTAGTTCTATTTGACCCATAGATAGAACCCTATCAGGTGCTACCACTCCGGGCCAGAGTGGACCTGAGAGTGAGGGCAATGAAGGGTTACACTGCGTTTCCGAAAGCTCCTGCATTACTTGAGTCTCACCATAAGATTGCTGAGAGTCATATCAAGACACTCATTGGGTGGGGTGTCTTACCCCTCAGCAGAGCAGCAGTCGTTGTATTCTACAGTCTTAGTCTTCTGTGCAAAAAGATGATTTGGCTTTGGGTAACCGTCAAGGGTTGATATGCTATGAAACAAAATAATTATTTGTATTAAGCATAGTTACTTCGTGGCAACATTTTGATTCTAATTTCGATCATAAATTCAACAGATTCCAAGGAATGAACGCTAAACCAATTGTATGAAACTGTCTAAGTACATTTTGGAATATGAAGAAAAATTTAGTGAAGAAGAGTTGGGTGTTTCATTAAAAAAAAAAGCCTAAGCGTGTAATGTGGGATCAAAACTACGTAACATGCTCTTAGAGGAAAAAAATACTACATAAATTTTTCGTTTACAATGAATCAATGGGGTTCAGACGTATCGATATACGCTTACTTGAAGATTATCAACGTGAAACCCAAGATCGCGAATGATCTTAATTACTTTGTTTTATTTTTTCATTCACACACACACACACACACACACACACACACACACACACACACACACACACACATCTATATATCTTATGGTACATACAAAATTTTAACAGTACTTTTAAAAGCGTATTCATTTTTAAGGATGATAAAATATTTTAGAAGCGATTAAAATATTTTAAAATAGTAAAAACAATTGGTCACTATTTTAGAATTCTAAAATATTTTTATCATTTTTAAAATAAAAGGCAGACTAATATTGCGATAGGGACGGGTGGCGTGAGAAATTCAAAGGAACTTATGTTGTCGGCACGCCATAATGATATATATATATGTGTGTGTGTGTGTGTGTGTGTGTTCATGTTTAAGATAGATAATCTTAAACATGAATACACTTATAAAAGCTTTGTTTAAACTCTCTCTCTCTCTCTCTCTCTCACACACACACATATGTATATATATACATATATATACCATTATGGCGTGCCGGCAACATAAGTTCCTTTGAATTTCTCACGCCACCTGTCCCTATCGCAATATTAGTCTGCCTTTTATTTTAAAAACGATTAAAATATTTTAGAATTCTAAAATAGTGACCAATTGTTTTTACTATTTTAAAATATCTTAATCGCTTTTAAAATATTTTATCAACCTTAAAAATGAATACGCTTTTAAAAGTACTGTTAAAATTTTGTATGTACCATAAGATATATAGACGTGTGCGTGTGTGTGTATGTGTGTGTGAGTTTAAACAAAGCTTTTATAAGTGTATTCATGTTTAAGATTATCTATCTTAAACACACACACACACACACACACACACACACATATATATATATATATCATTATGGCGTGCCGACAAAATTAGTTCCTTTGAATTTCTCACGCCACCCGTCCCTATCGCTATATTTGTTTGCCTTTTTGTTGATAGTGCACTATATTTTACTGATTTCGGTCGTTCCTAGAGGCAAATTCTAATACTTATTCTAATTATGCGCACGCACACACACACACACACACACACACACACACACATATATAAAAACAGTAAATGGAAAATCAGAGGAGAATGGAAGAATTATGTATTGAAATTCAGAGACAAAAACTTGAGTGAATAAATCTGCCGAGATCAGGCAACAAAAATACGAGGAAATGTTTCTTCGTACCCAACAAGAACTGGAAAAATTGTTCGAGCTATCCAACAGGAGTCAGAATGTTGAAAATGAAAACGCATGTTCTCAAAACGCTATTAGGAGCGGTATCGATAATTTCACTTACGTCCTTGAAGACGAAATTACATTTGCGTCTACTTTAGAAGATACGAAGATCTCTACAACACTGACTGCGCAAACTGGGCCGATTTTAAGAAGGTTCCTTTGCTACGAAGAATCTTAGGTACAGTTAAACATACCAAATTCGTCAATGATATATTACCCAGCAAAAAACAGCGACCAGACATTCACTGAAGCGGTACAATTGTTAACTGAACTATTCAGCCCTAAAACGTACCTCTTCCATAAAAGATGAATATGCATCATTCTTACAAGGAAAGACAACGAAGATTACACAAATTTCGCTCGCGTAGTAAACAAACACTTCGATGACTCTAAATTATCAGAATTGAGCGAAAACAACTTCAAATGCTTAATCTTCGTACAGGGTTTAGCATCCAACAAGGACACAGAAATCTGATGAAGGGTTCTTAAAACACTCGAGAAAGAAGCTTATTCAACGCCGCAACACTACCAACGTTTTGTTAGTGTTCGCCAAAACTCGAAAGATATCGAGGAAAATAAAATTTGTGGGCGAATTAATTACAAACATTCAAAGAAAAAACCTTGAAATTAAAAATGTTTGTGATGAGAAACACAATCTTTTCGGTATTGACTGGATGGAACAATTCCAATCACGGGATTTGCCCATAAATTCTTTCTGCCAAAAATACAAAATTTAACCGCCGAAGCGGACAAGTTAAAAGAAGAATTAAAAGGAACGTTCCCTGAAGTCTTTTCCGGTGGACTTGGCAGATGTAAGAAGATGTCCGGCAAGTTTGAGTTAAAACCAAATATCCAACCAGTTTTGAAAAGAAAAGTGCTATTCACATCGTTAAATCAGATCGACGAAGAATTAAATACACTCGAACAAATAAGCGTACTATCAAAAGGGAAGTACAGCGAGTGGGCTTCACTAACAGTCTATGTTAAGAAGAAAAGTAAAGACCAGTGTTTGTGTAGACTTCTCCACAGGATTGAACAATGTATTCAAAGATTACCACTACCCTTTCCCGAATCCAGAAGAGATCTTTGCAAAACTTAGTGGTGGAAATTTTTTTCGAAAATCGATTTGAGTGATGCCTATCTCCAGTGGACGAGGAGTGCTTGAAGCTGCTATGTATAAACACCCATAGGGGTTTATACAAGTTTGGACGATTATCATTCGGGGTCAAGGTCACGCCAGCCATTTCCCAGCAAGTCATGGACTCTATAGTTAATGGACTGGAATTTGCTGTAGCGCACTAGGATGACATTCTCATGAATAGTCTTAACGCCGAGCAACGCAAAACACACGTGTACGAAGTCTTTAAGAGATTCCAGGACTATGGATTCAAGCTAAAAGAGGAAAAGTGTGATTTTTTTAATGTAAATAATAAAATATCTTGGCCAAATTATAGACAAATACGGTAGAAGACCAGACCCAGGGCGAGCTAGTGCAATAAAAACATGCCGGCGCCTGAAAATGTGTCTTCACTTCAAAGTTTTCTTGGTCTTGCAAATTATTACAATGTGTGCCTAACATGCAGTTTGCGAACTTCTCTTAATGAATTACTAAAAAAAGAAAAAGTTTGGGTCTGGACGACTGAATGCCAAGAAGCATTCGAAAAAATAAAAGAAGTCCTTACATCGGATTTATTCATTACACATTATAAACCAGACCTCAAAATCATTGTGGCCAATGATGCTAGTTCGTACGGTATTGCAGCGTGCATATTATACAAAATGGAAGACGGATCACTAAAACCAATCGCCCATGCATCAAGGACACTGTTACTTGCAGGAAGAATAGCTCTCAGATCGAGAAGGAAGCACTAGGAATTTTTTTGTTGTGACCAAATTCCATACATTCATCCATGGAAGATATTTTATTTTGCCGACAGACTACTTACGATCTATGGTTCATAGAAGGGCTTACCAACTTATACTGCAAACAGGCTGCAAAGATGGGGTACCATTCTCCTTAATTATAATTTTTCAATTGAGTTTCTCCTATCTTCAAAATTTAGTCATGCCGACGGATAGTCGAAACTTATCCCAAAACATACCGAACCCTTGAACAAAACATACCTTATCCCAACAAAACATACCTTATCCCAAAACATACAACAAAACATACCGAACGCTCCCTATGAACAGAAGTAGAGGTAAAAAATACATTATGCAACACTGTTAGAGAGCTTCCTGTAACGCTTGGTGAGATTAAAGAAAAGGCTTTCGATGATGACTTTATAAAAGAAATAAAAAACAAAATAAAATATAAAGACCGATAAATTTCAGACGCTTACTTAATCTGTAATGATGTAGGAGGTGCCCATGGTGTAATGGTTATCGTCGTAGGAAATGGCCACAGCGACACGAGTTCAAATCCTGGACCAGGCTAATTACATTTCACATAGCACTAATACCATTGGGAAAGGTATGAATCCAATTATTCTCCCTCCAGCTATAGGTAAATAGTAGGGCAGACTGATTTCTTCAGCCTCGGTGAGGCAACTAGTCTAGGAGAAGGAAAACTTTGAATTCAAACCTGTTAAACTCCGCTTAAAAATTGACCTTGTGTCATATCCTGCCCGAGCGGAGGGGTAGGTAAATATGGTAATGATGTAGTTATGTACTGTGATCGAGTTGTTATACATGCAGCATTGCCGAAAAGAATACTAAAAGAATTTCATGTCGGCCATCCCGGAGTGTCGAGGATGAAAAGCCTCATGTACAAATATGGACAGGTACATCGAGAATACGGTAAAAGCCTGCAAAGGTTGTGCTTTGGCGGCAAATAAAAAACTCAGCCCCTGGTCCCAAAACCGACCGACCGTAGTCAAGGATCCACATCTATTTTGCTGGTTCACTGGATGGTTTTTACTACCTGATTGTAGTAGATAGCTTTTCAAAATGCCCGGAATTTTTAAAATTTTTAGAATTAAAAAAAAAGGCAACCACGGACGTAGAAACCAACTTCTTACACGAGTTATTCGCCCGGTTTCGGGTCGTAGACTGCATTGTCTCCGATAATGGAAGTCAATTCATGTCCAGTGAATTCAAAGAATTCAGTCAAACATTCTCACTGGAACATATCACGATCGCTCCGTATCATCCAAGAAGTAATGGTCAGGCGGAACGTTTCGTCGATACTTTTTAGAGAGTTCTTAGGAGAGCGAGAGATACTCCGACTGATAAAGTCATTCAGCAATTTCTGCAGTCACACCGAATAAGAATGCTCCATTGGCCATGACGACAGCAGAGGTAAAGTTTACAAGGAAGATCAAGTCAGTGTTTGACAATTTCTTACCAAATCAATCAAAGAAGTGACTAGAAAACGATTCAAAATTGGCGAAAAAGTTTTCTTCCACATGTTTCAAAGCAACAAGTACTTCTAGGAAACAAATACAGTGGACAAGCAGATTTGAAACAAAATATTCATAATCAAGGGGCCCAGGTTCACCCATAAAAGGCACCTGAACTCAATAAGGAAGCAGTATTTAAATACAATCGGGAACAAGCCTCGAAGGGAAGACCCAGTGGAAGTCGTGTTCGACACTTTGGAGGTTCCGATACCACAAACGGCTCCAGAACTGAGAAGATCCATAAGAAAACGAGAAATAAAGGATTTAATTGAGATAAACCGAAAAGAGAAAAAATATTGACTCCTTACTGAGCAAGGCTAAAAAGGAGGGGTGTTATGATGATATACACCATGACGTCATTGCATGGACCCTCTCTGACACTATCATTAGTGACTAACTCGATAAACAGGTCAAGGGAGTCTAAGTCAGTTACTGATAACCGTTACTGTCTGTATTTTCGTAAATATATACTGCTGTAAACCTTATATCTCTTAGTGTTATTCATTTCTGGCCCTTCAAGACCACAACACTATCTATCTATCTATCTATCTATCTATCTATCTATCTATCTATCTATGTCTGTTCATATCTATCTGTCTATTCCTACCTAACTATTTCGCACTCTGTTCATATCTATCTATCTATCTATCTATCTATGTCTGTTCATATCTATCTGTCTATTCCTACCTAACTATTTCGCACTCTGTTCATATCTATCTATCTATCTATCTATCTATCTATCTATCTATCTATCTATCTATCTATGTCTGTTCATATCTATCTGTCTATTCCTACCTAACTATTTCGCACTCTGTTCATATCTATCTATCTATCTATCTATCTATCTATCTATCTATCTATCTATCTATCTATCTATGTCTGTTCATATCTATCTGTCTATTCCTACCTAACTATTTCGCACTCTGTTCATATCTATCTATCTATCTATCTATCTATCTATCTATCTATCTATGTCTGTTCATATCTATCTGTCTATTCCTACCTAACTATTTCGCACTCTGTTCATATCTATCTATCTATCTATCTATCTATCTATCTATCTATGTCTGTTCATATCTATCTGTCTATTCCTACCTAACTATTTCGCACTCTGTTCATATCTATCTATCTATCTATCTATCTATCTATCTATCTATCTATCTATGTCTGTTCATATCTATCTGTCTATTCCTACCTAACTATTTCGCACTCTGTTCATATCTATCTATCTATCTATCTATCTATGTCTGTTCATATCTATCTGTCTATTCCTACCTAACTATTTCGCACTCTGTTCATATCTATCTATCTATCTATCTATCTATCTATCTATGTCTGTTCATATCTATCTGTCTATTCCTACCTAACTATTTCGCACTCTGTTCATATCTATCTATCTATCTATCTATCTATCTATCTATCTATCTATCTATCTATCTATGTCTGTTCATATCTATCTGTCTATTCCTACCTAACTATTTCGCACTCTGTTCATATCTATCTATCTATCTATCTATCTATCTATCTATCTATCTATCTAGTTCATGCTGTCCCTCTCGGTAATCAAGATAAGATGTTAGAAAATAAAGCGAAGCTTATTTTCTTGATATTATTACAATTGATAATTGTGGTGTGAGAATGTCAGTGTCAACAAAGAGAATTCATAAAAATACGAGTCAGACGGCGTAGCATAAATGGCCATTTTCACATCGATCATCTAACGGAGTCAAATGTTTGTTCAATTCTCAATGAGTTCCATAATTCTTTGTGATCAAACAAATTGATTCATAACAGACAAACAAACCGACAGGTAATGTCAAGTAAATATTTGATGCTTCCTGTGTAGCCGAACGACCACGAATCATTCCGATGACCCTTTGAGGAAAATAACACTAATCGTTAAATGTCTCGATGTGTGTGTATGTGTGTGTGTGTGTGTGTGTGTGTGTGTGTGTGTGTGTGTGTGAGTGGGCGTAAGCACTTGTTCATATGTCTAAAATTATTTCTAAGCGCTAATAATTTTGAAAACAACACTAAAAAACTTTACGCTAGGTGTAGAGCACCGTTTCATCTATCTATCTATCTATCTATCTATCTATCTATCTATCTATCTATCTATGTCTGTTCATATGTATCTCTCGTTCTCAGTTCATATCTATCTATCTATCTATCTATCTATCTATCTATCTATCTATCTATCTATCTATCTGTTCCTATCGTAGTCTTTTCGTATCTATCGTTGTCTTTTCACATCTATCTATCTATCTATCATGGTCTATTCGTATCTATCATTGTCTTTTCATATCTATCTATCTATCTATCTATGTCTGTTCATATGTATCTCTCGTTCTCAGTTTGTTCATATCTATCTATCTATCTATCTATCTGTTCCTATCGTAGTCTATTCGTATCTATCATTGTCTTTTCATATCTATCTATCTATCTATCTATCTATCTATCTATCTATCTATCTATCTATCTATGTCTGTTCATATGTATCTCGTTCTTAGTCTGTTCGTATCTATCTTTCTCAGTTTGTTCATATCTATCTATCTATCTATCTATCTATCTATCTGTTCCTATCATAGTCTTTTCGTATATATCGTTGTCTTTTCATATCTATCTCTCTATCTCTCTCAGTGAGGAATTCATCCTCGTGTGTGGTGATTTGATTGAAAAATAGTATTTCGTGCGTGAAAATTAATCTATCAAACGGTACTGTTGTGTTGTTTGTATTTGATGTAGTTTCCATGGAAATAGATTAGGAGGTATAGATATTCAGAGGGACACTTATGTTACATCCAATGATGTTATTGTGTTCTCTGTATATATGGGAGTTTCTGCAGGAATAAATTGGAGGCATTACTTTTGGAGTGACAGTCTTGCTCTATCCAAGGGTGTTATTGTTCCCCCCTTATCAGTTTTAGTTTCGGTTGAAATAAATTACTTTTGGAGTATATATCGGACATTGGCATAATGTTTAGAGTATTCGCCAATAGCCCGGGAGAACTGGGTTCAATCCCCTGTCGAGCCATACCAAAGACTCAAAAAATAGTACGTGATGTCTCCTTGCTTAACACTCAGCATTTTAAGGTAAGGATCAAGGGTAAAGTGGGTCAATCCTACACCTACACCTTAGTGTAGTAGCTATCGAAAAGGGAGCCTTTGGGTCACGCACGACTACGGTTGCCAACTTTACTTTACTAACTTTTGGAATGACACTTTAGCTCTACCCAATGGTGTTATTGTGTTCCCTGTATCTGTTGTAATTTAAGTTGAAATAAATCGTAGACATTACGTTCGGAGTAACACATCGTAACATAGGAAAGAATCTTGAAATGCAGAATGATTTTATGGAAACTCTGTATATTCAGTTTTCCATTTTGCACCCTGAAGTGTCTTGGCTGACCTGAACTTTAAGTCAACAACCTCGCGTTCTTTCGAACAACAACAACCTGATATCTTCGAATCAAATTCATTTAAAATTTTGATTTTAATAAACAAACGCTTTTCGTATTGTAGAGAGTCTTATGTTGCCCTGTACATTAAAATATATGAGAGGGAAATTTACTTAAATGCAAATCAATTTTAATGTAAACTCTATATTTTTACGTACTCAAGAAGAATTTAATTTTTATATTTTTGCTATTTCTGTTTTGGCCTCAGCCTGAGTTTCTAAATATCCAGGTAATAAATGCTCACGTATAAATGTTCATTTGGTATTATTGATTAAATATTAATTAAAATAGGAATATGCAATTTTGAGTTTTAGCATCACGGGTCCAATTTGACCTTTAACTAAGTAAACAAGTGACCTTCGTTTGAGTGCTTTTGATAGTTTCGTTCAACCTGATTCAAACCACCTAATGCTACTATCACTGCCACCCGCAATTCACTTACGTAATTGCTTTCTTCCTTGTATCCATTTCAATAAAGACTTACTAAGGATTATATTAACATTAACATTAACGTTATTAATATAAACAGGTGATTTGTATCGTTCAGAATTAGAGTGGAGGTATAGGTTTGGTTTGGTTTGGTTATTTGGTTTAATGCCATATCAAACCTTGATGGTTATTTAATGCCATATCCTGTATATATATATATATATATATATATATATATATATATATATATATATATATGTATGTATATATATATAACTCTCTCCCTCCCCTTCCCCCGTGTCTATTCTGTTTTATTAATCCATTAGATCTGAAGAAGTCCTGTTATATTTTTCTTTGTGTTTTTGGTTCACACCAGAAACGAAAAACAGGATGGACATAAATTTATAATCCTAAAATAACTGGTCTTTGGTTTTTTTCTTTAAAGAAAGTATATATATATATATATATATATATATATATATATATATATATATATATATATATATTTATACACACACATATATATATATATATACAGATTGATAGATAGAGAGATAGAGAGAGAGAGAAAGAGAGCCTTTTAAGCGTCAACTGACTTTCTTTCACATTAAATTCTTTTTCTTCTTAGATAACCTTCTTTATCAATTCTATCTCTCTCTCTCTTTCTCTCTGTCTCTGTCTCTGTCTCTCTGTCTGTCTCTCTCTCTATATGTATAAACATAACGACCTCCGATTGTTATGTTTATATAAAAGGGGTTATCACGATTCAACATAACAAGATATTATCCTTCCTAGTCCTGATGATGGTTCATTAGAATCGAAACGTTATAACGTTGACTTTCTTTCTCATTAAACTCTTCTTGGGTTACCTTGTTTATCAATTTTCTCTCTATTATCAGATTTTCTTCAATTATTTACTCACACACACACACACACACACACACACACACACACACACACACACACACACACACACATAGTTAATATATATACAGAATATCTAAAGAGGATGAGTTATATATATATATATATATATATATATATATATATATATATATATATATATAAAGAAGATGATTTGGGAATGAATGAATTTAAGAATATACAAAAGAATTCTTATAAATCTCCAGGAGTGCACAATGTATGATAATCAATATATAGATATATAAATTTCATACAGAGCAAATTCATATAATTGGAAGAAAAACTCAACAGACGGTCATTTGGCTATCATACATTTATATTTTGCTGGACACTCAATATGAGAAACCAATCTCTTCAGATAGCCATTACACAATGGAAAGGAAAAGAAATTATCAAAATATTCTTTCTCACTCGTTTAAAAAATTAATAAATGAATAAATAAAAGCGTCGTGGTGGGGGTGGGGGCAATAAGATTTGGACCAGAAGTTGGTGACCAATCCGGATGGATTGTGTCATGTATTCTTATGTATCTAACCTTTTTTTTTTAAACAGGATTCCCAGAATCTTCAGCAACCAAAATCTTGTTGATAAATTTACCGTATTTTATTCTAAGAAAAAAATCTGCCTATTTATTTATTTGTTTATTTTAGAAACCGTAGCGATAAAGATTATTACAAATATCAAACTTATCTTGAGTTAAAAATTGGACGGTTTGAAGAGTTTTTTTTAATTATATATATATATATATATATATATATATATATATATATATATAAATATATATATATATATATGTATATATATATATATGTGCGTGTGTGTGTGTGTGTGTGTGTGTGTAATTGGGCAGCAAACTTTCATTTAAGAATGTTTGATTAAATAAAGACACATTGTTTATACAATTTTATTAAGATACCTTCAAGTTTCCTGATAAGTGTCTTGGTTTTAGGTTGGAATTAGTGGATGAATTTACAAAAAATTGTTCCGAGCGTTTTCATACCTTTCAAAGGCCATCACCAGGGGTTGCTTGCTTGTATAAAGAGTGTTTTTATAAAGAGTTTTTTTTTAAAGAGTTTTTTAAAGAGTTTTTTTTAGTCTTTTTTATAACATTACAAAATTACGTAAACGCTGAGTTGGATAAAACTGAGATGCTGATGAATTAAAAAAAAAAAATGCTACCAACGGAAATAGAATATCATCAAGAAATATATATATATCTTTTTGCACACAGTGAAAGGTTTTTAAGTATTGCTGACACTAATAATTCTATTCAGTATTAATCATATGTTTGCATGTAGTTAAATTGTTTCATATATTAAATAACCCACGAAGGTTGATATGCATTAAACTAGGAAAGAAAGAAAAAAGAAAGAAAGAAAGAAAGAAAGAGAGGAAGAAAGAAAGTTATAAAAATGAAGAGTCTCTAGAGTTTTGTTCAGGATAAAGTATTCTTGTTTTTTATTATCTATTTTCTTATTTTAAGGATTATTTTATGAAGCCAAAATGTTCAGTTATTGAAAAATATTTTACTTCTAACATGTTTTATGGCATATCAACTCTTGTAGGTTATTTAATGCAAATTCTGTTAATATATATATATGTGTGTGTGTGTGTGTGTGTGTGTGTATATGATGGCTGTCATCTCGGTTTCAAGCGTGACCAACTCCTTTATATCATGTCCTCTCCCCGCCTCCCCTACTCCCTCTTAAATTGTGTGTGTTTGTAGGTGACTCTTCAGGCCAGCCAAACTGCGACAGATTTTGCCACAGAATTGGCACAACCGATCAGTTTTGTTTGCAGTAGCATTGTTTAGCTGTAAGGTAGATTTGGCACACTTACGCAGATGGCTTTTGAGACCAGCCAGAGATAGGCACAATTTCCCACCTAAGTCATAGTTAGCGCGGTGACTTTGTGGACCCGGTGCTGGACCCTGTTCGCCTTTGCAAATCAGACGTTTGTACGCGCTGTACTGCATACGGCTATTCTCAAAGGATTCTATGCTTTCCTAAATTAGTTTCCGCCACTTACTTCGATCTGAAGCCATTTCTTCCCTGTGGTCGACAGATAG
Organism: Sepioteuthis lessoniana; assembly: GCA_963585895.1. Classification (NCBI taxonomy): domain Eukaryota; kingdom Metazoa; phylum Mollusca; class Cephalopoda; order Myopsida; family Loliginidae; genus Sepioteuthis; species Sepioteuthis lessoniana. The sequence goes on along the minus strand of CAUZXS010000086.1, from coordinate 26,111 downwards.
TCTAAATTGTTTCAGATAATGTTTTATTGTGTCCTTAAATATAAATATATATATATATATATATGAATTATTAGTAAGCGAATAGTTTGCACGTGTCATGATTTTTAAAAGAATTTAATTGTTTTCTCACAGTTAAATTATTTCAAGTATTGCTTTTCAACATTAGTAATTCTGTTTATCAAACATTCGTTTGTAATATAAATAATTTGCACACAGCTGTATGGTTTCAAATAACTAATAATAATGATCCTCAGTAAAATGATTGAACAGTTCTATTTGACCTATAGATGGGACACAAATAGGTACTACCGCTCTGCCTCAGGGCGAAAACTGAGAGTAATGGTTATGAAGGAAAACTCGACATTCTCCATACTCTAAGATTGAAGTCTCAACAACAGATGCAGAATAGTGTCATATGGGGACACTCGTTATAGGTTTGGCCCTTCCCTTTGGAGACGTGCAGTTGGTGTATTCTATAACTCTAACCGACAGGTTGGTTTATTTGTTATTAGTACATTTACTGCTAGGTTTTATTTGGTTTGGTTTATGGCATATCAACCATTGTTGGTTATTTAAAGCCAAATCCTCTTTATACATATGTATTCAATAAATTGGATTTGGTTTGTTTGGGTTTTATGGCACATCAACCATTGTAGGTAATTTAAAGCCAAATCCTCTTTATACATATGTATTAAATAAATTGGATTTGGTTTGTTTGGGTTTTATGGCATATCAAGCATGCCAGATCCTCTTAATACATATATATTTGATATATAGGATTTGGCTTGGTTGCGTTTTATGGCATATAAACCATTGTAGGTTTTTTAAATACCAAATCCATTTTTATACATATAAACTGTTCTATTTCAAACAATTCAGTTTAGCATAAGTTCACAGTTTAAATGTTAGAACAGTTCTATTTCAAACAATTCAGTTTAGCAAAAGTGCACTGTTTAGTTCTATTTAACTCATAGATAGGACCCTATCAAATGTGGACCTGGGAGCGATGGCAATAAAAGAGTATTCCACTTTTCCCAAGCTCCAGCATTACTAGAGCTTCACTATCAGATTGTTTACTGTCATATCCAGGACACTTGTTAGGGTGGGGGTC
>CAUZXS010000086.1:0-22500 GCA_963585895.1 Sepioteuthis lessoniana | reverse complement strand
AAATCAAATAACCGAAAAGAGATTTATCGAATTGAACATGAATAGTTTATTTATAGTTATTTTATTTTACATTTATACTTTATTTGTTTGGATTGTTTGTTTTAATTAAGCCATAATACTATGGAATTGTATGCCATCTCCTGTCAAAAGAACGACCTATAAAACCTCATCACTTGTGTTTAATTATATGGGAATAATCATTTTAACTAAAACGAACCACTTTTTAAAATTCTTTTCTTTTAAAATTTGGAATTTTAACTTTTGTATGATTGGTTACACCTTGCAGCAACAAGGATTCCTGCTGGCTTATGTTTAATTATTAGAGACTCCATTCAATTTGAGCTTTTTTCATAATATATACATGACTTACAGTGTGGAAAAAAGCAAATATGTTTAAAGCAATAAATCTCTTTAGTGTCATTGGTAGTAGAAAATTTTTAGAATTTTTTTCAACATCATAAGATAACAAAGAAAATATAATTTGTCAATAAAATTTTGGTTTAGTAGACATCGACACGCGACTAACGAAAGCATGGACAGCTATTGATAGGCTCTCGATCATATGGAAATCAGACCTGAGCGATAAAATGAAACGCAATTTCTTCCAGGCAGCGGTCGTATCGATACTGCTATATGGATGCACTACTTGGACTCTAACTAAACGGTTGGAGAAGAAACTAGACGACAATTACACAAGAATGTTGAGAGCAATATTGAACAGGTCCTGGCGACAACACCCCACAAGGCACCAACTATACGGCCACCTGCCTCCCATCACGAAAACTATCCAAGTTAGACGACCCAGACACGCAGGACACTGCTGGAGAAGCAAGGACGAACTCATCAGTGATGTACTCCTATCGACCACCGCATATGGCCAAGCAAAAGCAGGACGACCAGCTCGAACATACATACAGCGGCTATGTGAGGATACGGGATGTAGCCCTGAAGACCTGCCAGAAGTGATGAATGATAGTGAGAAGTGGCGAGAGATGGTCAAGGATATCCGAGCTCGCTACACGACATGATGATGATGATTTTTTAAACTAAAAATGTCGGCTTGTAGCCGTTTTTTGAAAATTTTAAACGATCCCTTTACCCAACGAAGCCGAGTACTTCCGCTAGTATAATACAAATGATTAAAAAAAAAAATTATATTCTAAAAAATGTTTTTTTTATTTTTATCAAAAAAGGGTAAGAAACCACGATCTAATCAAAGCAACAGACATGCGCGCGCACACAACACACACACACACACACACACACACACTGATTATTAACAATGGAGAAACAAACATATATGTACACGGAGGAGAGAGAGAGAGAGAGAGAGAGAGATACCTTTATATACATGTGCCAAGCAAAGGCGGGGACTGCTATTGATTGGCTATCAATCATGCCGAAATCTGATCTATCCGATAAAATAAAACGAGATTTCTTCCGAGCAGCGGTTGTGTCGATACTACTGTACGGATGCACTACTTGAATGCTGACAAAACGTATTGAGAAAAAGCTAGACGGAAACTGCACAAGAATGCTACGAGCTATATTGGATGAATCTTGGAAGCAACACACCAGGAAACAACAGCTATATGGCCACTTACCTCTCATCTCTAAAACCATCCAAGTAAGAGGAACAAGACACGTGGGAAATAGAGGGAGAGAAAACAGACTCCTAACAATATATATATAAATATATATATAAAGGGAGAGTAGGAGAGAGAAAGCTAACAATGTATATATACATATATGTATATATAGTGAGTGAGAGAGAGAGAGAGAGAGAGAGAGAGAGAGAGAGAGAGAGAGTGTGTGTGTGTGTGTGAATGCTAATATAGATAGAGAGATAGATAGGGAAGGTCAGATAGAGGGTATAAGAGAGGGAGAGAGAAATTATATATATATATATAGAGAGAGAGAGAGATTGATAGAAAGAGAAAGGGATTGAGAGAAAAATAAAGACGGGGTGTTATCTATCTATCTATCAAGAGAGAGAGAGAGAGAGAGAGAGAGAGAAATCGCGAAAGACATAAGTAAGAAAAAATCGAAATAAAATCCAAACAAATTCTAAATCCCTAAAAAATACAAATGGTAACTTATGAAAAACTGACCGCAGGCAAAGTTCATCATTCTATCTTTGGCCTCACGGGACAAACATTGCTTGTCTCCCCCTTTGTATCCCTGATGTTCAACCAAGTCCGTAATTCCCCAGTATCCATTATAACTACTGCTGCCGTCAAATTTCAACTTGTCCACCAGACGCTGCCAGTTCTTGAATGCTTCCCTTTACGGGTCGATAGTCACATCTTTACGCCCGGTTCATTCCTCATCCGCAAAAATCATACTCTCTTTTTTTATGGCTGATTTTATGTCTTTTATATTTACTTGTCGCTGTTGCTATGGAGAAGGCGTCTTTAGGCAGTGATCAGCTCTCAGCCAAACGTCGTTAGATTCACCATATATCGTCTGGCGTATTCGTTTTTGAAATGATCGCAAACATGCAATTCTTTTTGACTTGCGTAACTGACTTCGGCTTACTTCCCTGTACATCATCACCACTTGTATAATAACCTTTGCTACATTTACGGCCCATTGAGTCTTGACAGTTCCATAGAATACTGTTCCGCTGCAGTCACATTAATTTCTAAGTAATCAATATTTATCTTAAGTATTCGACGAAACGTAAAACCTCTACTCTACAGAAAAAAAGAAGAAAAAATAGTTCCTAGAATGATAATACAATTCCTAGTTTTGGTTTCTTTGTTTTATGGCATATCAACCTTTATGGGATTTTTGATTCCAAAACCATCTTTGTTGAATAACAGTTGGTGTACTATTTAACCCAGAGTTGTGGAATTAGGATTAGGGAGCTTATACGGTTCCCAAGGGTATTAGTTTGAAATTGAAGATAATGGCGCGACTAGAGTTCGAACTCGCTTGTTACGATGTCGCAATTCAGTACGTTCACCACCACGCTACAAGAACCCCTTTCGTTCTGCCACTGGATGCACATATTTAGTTACAATAACGTAAGTGTAAGCGAGACTATTTGAGAATGTATTTACCCAACCCCTCCACAACGAGCAGGATGTGACACATTGCTATTTTTAAGCGGATTATAGCTGGCTTGAATTTGGAGTTTTCTTTCTCTTAGACTGGTTGTCAACCTTTTAATGCATATACATGTAGATGCGATCATGTCTTGATGTTTAACGACGTTTGAAACTAAAAGATTGAGTTCAAATTACAACTAATTATTGATTAATGAAAATTACATCTACTAATAGGTAAAAGAATTATATTTTAAGATGAACCAAAAAATGTCAAGACAATCCAGAGATTCCAAGTTCTTGGCTCTCCCATTCCAAAGATCTGGACAGACTTTGGCCGACTGACTCTTAAACTCTGATAATATTCTTGGTTGTTCAGATCGTTATCGAAGGCTCAGATGGCGAGAAACCCATCGTTATTGGCCCGGCCGGTACGGCTGCAGAATATACCGATTGTATCTCTGCAGAGGGGAAAGCCACCCCCGCCACCGAGTGTCCTGGACATTAAACAATCTGATGGTGAAGCTTCAGTAATACTGGAGCTTTGGGAATGCGGAGTACCTCTTTGTTGCCATCGCTCCTAGGTCCACTCTGGCCCAGAGTGGTAGCACCTCATAGGTTTTTATCTATGGGTCAAATAGAACTAAACTGTACTTATGCTAAATGAATTGTTTGAAATATAACTGTTATTAAATAGAAACAAACTATGTACTTATGCTAAAGTGAATTATTTGAAATCTAATTCGGCGTCATATGACCCGAAAAGGGTTGATATGCCGTCAAACAAAATAACCAACCAACCAACCAATCAACCAACTGTCGCTGTACGATCTTCACAAGTGCAATGAGCCTCAAAATTCTAAACCGACTTGAAAATTTGATACCTTTTTGGAAATCTGTTGAAATTAATGTCTATATACAAAAGGTCTCCGGCTCCAAATGAATGATTTTGGTATGTTTTTCTTGGTTGGGTTTTATGGCATATGGGTTATTCTTTTACCAACTCCATTTTTATACAAATAAACAGTTCTATTTCAAACAATTTAGTCAAGCATAAGTACACAATCTAATTGTCAAAAACATTTCTATTTCAATCTATTCAGTTTGGTCAAACAGTTTTAATTCAAACAATTTAGTTTTGAATAAGTATAGTTTTTGTTTACAGACTGTTAAATGGCAAAACAGTTCTATTTCGAACAATTTAGTTAAGTTAGTTTAGTTACAGTTTTAATGTCAAAAACAGTTCTATTTCAAATAATTCAATTTAGCATAAGTATGCAGTTTAGTTCTATTTGAACCATAGATAGGACCATATCAGGTGCTACCACTCCCGGCTAGAGTGGAACTGGGAGCGATCGTAATGAAGGGGTGTTCCGCATCCTCCAAAGCTCCAGCATCACTGGAACTTCACTATTAGATTGTTTAGTGTCATATCCAAGAGTCTTACCCTTCAGCAGAGAAGCTGTCGGTGTATTCTACTGCCCCAACCGACTGGACAAGGTATATTTTGTTAAATATATCAAAATGTTCACTATTTATCTGCAATAATCTGAAGAGAGAAACAGGATAAAAATTAACAAGGAAGATTTGAGAGGACGCTTCTTTGTTTCAGTAGTTATGAAACATCTTGTATGTATGCGTATAAGCGTCTTACATGTGTATGTACGTGTATATATTTACCTGCTCCTTCGCATGTGCAGGATGCAACACAAGGTAAATTTTAAGCGATGTTTAGCAGACTTCAGCATTTTCCTTCTCCTAGAAACGGTTTCCACACCAAAGTTGAGAATCAGTCAGCCCTTCTATTTACTCATAGCTGGCGGGAGAATAATTGGATTCATACCTTTTTCCAAGGGTTTTAGCGTAATATGAAATGTTCACAGTCTCGTCCAGGATTTGAACTCAAGTCACCGTGTCCATTTCCTACGGCAGTAACTATTACACCACGAATACCACTATATATATATATATATATATATACGAGGTGCATACGATAAGTTTCCAGTGTTGGCCTCTTCCGATTGAATCTCTTCCTGAACTCCCTTAAAACCTCAACATAGTAACCCTAAGCTTAACCCTAACCCTTTGGCCAATAAACTATGTCATATTGACTTCCTTACTCCTCCACACTTCTCATCATCCCTCACAGACTCCCTGCCTTCCTTGAATCTCTTATGCCACTCAAAAACTGATGCTCGATTCATGCAAGATGGTCGAAAAGCAGTCTGAAGCATTCCATATGTTTCTGTGGCATTTTTCCACGTTTAAATCAGAATTTTGTTGCATATCGTCCTTCTAAAGCGTCAGATTGCATTTTTGAAATTCACCAGCTGTGAAAATAAGGCTTTAGTAGGGTGTATTTCAGTTGCTGCTGTAGCTGTTGATTTGAATCTGAAATCATAAAGATTGGTCAGTCATCTCATAAAATGTATAGCAATAACATACTAAATTTTCAAGCGTCTACGACGATTTTAAATCCCCACACGAAAAATGTCTGGAAACTTATTGTATATATATATATATATATATATATATATATAAGTCGGCGTATCTGTATGGGTGTGTGAGTACATAGGTAGTGAATATGTACGTATTTACCCAACCCCTTCGCCACAGGCAGGATGTTACATAAGGTCAATTTCTAGACAGAGTACAGTTGGTTTAAATTTAGAGTTTTCCTTCTCCTGGACTGGTTGTCTAAGCAAGGCTAAAGAACACAGTCTGCTCTATTATTTACACATAGCTGAAGAAAGAAGAGATGGATTTATACCTTTCCCAAAGGCATTAGCACAAAGTGCACCGCCAGAAGCCTTGTCCAGATTTGAACTCGGGTCACTGATTCCATTTCCTACAACAATAATCGTTACGCCTACTGCACCTCAATACATATATGGGCATGTGGGTGCGAGACTACTTGAATGGGCATGTGTATGGATATAGGTATCGGATATGTATGTATGGATTGACCCAATCCCTCAATCTTGGGTAGGATGTGACACAAGGTCAATTTTTAGTGGAGTAAATTGTTCTGAATTCAGATTTTTCCTTTTTCTAGGTTGGTTGCCCTAGTTGAGAAGTGAACAGATCGATTCATGCTTTTCTCATTTGATCATTTAACTGTGTGTAAATAAGTGACTAATATTTAACTGAATTGTTGGACATACATAATAATACTTGGAACCATTAACTTTGACTTATGCTAAATTGAATTGCTAGAAATAGAACTGATCATTTAACTGTGTTTAAACAAATGTTTGATGTTTAATTGAATTGTTAGTGAATTTAGAACTATTTAGTTTGTCGATTTATTTTTATAAATCATGTATATTATATTTATAAATAAACAGGATTTGGCATTAAATAACGTACAATAGTTGATATGTCATAAAACCAATCCAAAACAAATCATTATTAGATGCAGGTCAGTGTCGTATCCTGGATATTTAATATATCAAATAATCAGTTGACAATTTTGAAGAAGATTAATAATTCATTCATTACTGATATAAAAATTTAGTTAATATTATATATTGTATTTTTTTTTATTGTTGTATCTAAATCAATTCTCGAAATGCTTGCTTTGGCATATCAAGGAGAACGGTGTCGATACGTTCTGCTTGAAGTTGTTCCTTAAAAGTTAAAAAAAATGATTGTACCTGATTTTATCAAATACGAAAGATTTTTAAACGGATCTATTTGATCCATTGATGGGACCCTAAAAGTTTGTGTCTGAGTGGACCTGGGAGTGATGTGTTTGAAGAGTTACTCAACATCTTGACGGTTTGAAATGTTAAAACGAATTAATCAATCAATTAATCCAGCAATAATTCTTTTGTAATAAAAACATAATTTAATTTGAACTTCAGTTTTAAATACAGCTGGGATAGAGTTCGAATTTATTGATCTGTATATATATATATATATATATATATATATATATACATATATATATATATATATAATTATTTTCAAGTCATACTACACACACACACACACACACACATATATATATATATATATATATAATTATTTTCAAGTCATATTATATATATATATATATATATATATAATTATTTTCAAGTCATACTATATATATATAGCACGATTGAAGATGAGGATGATGTTTAGAGGGTGATAGCCAAAAATCTATTTCAGAATACATACATATATATTGGGAAATAAATATAAACATTTCGTTTCATTTAAAAATTCACACTCTCATTTAAAACTAATACTTTTATCCTCGGCAAAACGTAAAAACATTCTCCGAAGACCTTTTTTTTTTTATATTTGTACATATCCGTATATATATATATATATATATATATATATATACTCAGAAACACATTCACAACTTTCACTCTTTATATATATATATATATATATATATCCCTGGACCAGAAGATAATGATAGCCTGTACAAACCCAGCAATAGAAACTGACCAGTCCTTGTGCTCAGAAAAATCAATAAATCGTTTTAGTGGCTAGAATGTCAGACGAAATTGACATCGTTCAACTCTCACCGGTATATTTTTTGTTACGCCTGGTCACTCCGTGTTTCGCGGTCAGTCAGGAAAAAAATCTTACTAAGTGCAGTATGAAGCGTAATCCCTACCCACGAAAATAATGCCGTCTGATTAGTTTACTTTCTTTTATTTGTGGGGCGGACTTAACATGACATCTATCTTCATCCTCAAAGGAAATGTTTTATTAGAGGAGAAGGGCGCTGACTATCAGTGGGACATTTTGATTTTGAGTGGATTTTCAATCTGGGATAACTTGGGCTTTTATGTGGAACTTTCTGTAACGAGGTTTGGGAATTTAATGACTTTTCTATCGTTTCGATCGACAATCTATGATATATATTTATATAAGTTTCTCGCCTACGCCACATTGTCCTAACTTCAATGTATATGTTTTATCACTGTTATTGAGTACTCTCAATTTATAAATATAGCACAGTAATCCCGCAAAATGGCCCCGTGGGTAGAGTGTTCGCCAATGATCCGGGAGACCTGGGTTCCATCCCAGGTCGCGTCATACCAAAGACTTTAAAAATGGTACTTGATACCTCCTTGCTTAACACTCAACAATATAAGGTACATATCAAGGGTAAAGTGGAGCAATCCAAGGAAAGGAGTAGCGCCTTCCCCTACACCTCGGTGTAGTAGCAATTGAAAAGGGAGCCTTCGGGTCGCCCTCGACTTTGGTTGTCAACTTTGCTATTACTATATATATATATATATATAGTAAAGTTGGCGACCTTAGTCGAGGGTAATCCGAAGGCTACTAATCCGAGATGTAATGGAGGGCGCTTTTCCATTCCCTCTCTCTCTCTCTCTCTCTCTCTCTCTATATATATATATATATATATATATATCGTGAACAGACTAGAATAAACAAGCCGTTTATAAACATTTGAACAATAAAGTAAGTGATCTAATGCTTGCCTGTTGAGCAATATAAAAACTAAAAGCAATTAATATCTGACCTTAGAGTTTTATGTGTCAACTTGGATAAAATTATCTGTCAAAATTTGATGTGCAATATTTTGTGTGTTATTTTTCGGACTGTTGTTCTCATTTTTATTGTTGTTATTTGTAATATAACGTTTCAACCGCTGTTTGCTCCGGCCTTCTTCAGGTGTTCCTTGATTATCTGGGTATGGAAATGATTTAACCAGGGAAATCATTTTAAAAATTTTAAACACCTGAAAAATAGCACACAAAATATTGGATAAAATTATTTTGGATGATTGTATCCTACTTGATAAATGGAATTTCTTGTAATGAGATATTAATAAAAAGAGGAGATTTTAATTTCTTTAGTTATCACACACACACACACACACACACACACACACACATATATATATATATATATATATATATATATATATATAAATCTTGATCGGCTTATTGGATGATTTGTAAGATTGGAGGTATGAGGTCGTACAGCTGCTGGTTTGTCGACTTGTTTTCAGGATTTATTCAAAACAGCACGTAATATTCTTTTGTAACTCCAATCTAGCTTTTACTCCATGCGTTTTGTTCGCGTCTAGGTGGTGTATCCATACTGTAGTACGGACACGGTCACAGAAATGGAAGAAATCCCATTTTATTTTATGAAGGAGGTCATGCGTGGTACTGCTGGAGAAGTTGGGACGAAGTCATTAGTCGCCTTCATTTTCGGGTCCTTTTATATATGGAAGCGTAGGTGTTGGCCGACCAGCAAGGACTTACATATAGTATGGACACTGGATGCAGTCTTGAATACCTGCCAAGAGCGATTAAATTTGGAACGTATGACGAAGGAGTAAGAGAATTGCGCTATCAGTACAATTTGGTGGTGTAGTAACTAACGTGTTAGATTGCAACACCGTACTAAGCGAGTTCGAATTCCAGTCGCACTGTTACGTACATTTTCGGACAAATACTCTCCAGGTATGGGTTAAAAAGTACCACTATTATCCTTCAACTAGGCGGGCTTTGGCAGTAAATAACCTACGAAAATTAATACGCCAATAAACAAAAGAAACCAAACCAAACCAAACTATACATGGTAGAGGGTTCGCCAATGGCCCGAGAGACCGGCGGTCGTGTCATACTAAAAAAATGGTTCTTGATACCTCCTTTCTTAACACTCAGCATCATAAATTACGGATCAAGGGTAAAGTGGAGCAATTCAGAGAAAGGATAAGCGTCCTCTCCTACACCTCGGTGTAGTAGCAATTGAAACGGGAGTCTTCCGGTCGCCCTCGAATACGGTCGTCAACTTTATATATATATATATATATATATATTGTCATCCACAGACAGACTGCTTCTTTGTACCACAATTCTTCAGTGGGGCTAAACACGTAGAACGCTTGAAGCTGAGATTGAAACCCGTCCAACTTTACGTTAGACTTAGTATCATACCGCTCAGCCAGCCGGCAAACTACGTCAGCTCGGAAATTATAAGGCATTATGTAGTAGCTTTCGTTTGTTTACATTTTGACGCCAAAGAGCCAAAAACAAACTAACAAGGTTTCACCTATGGAATCTTCAAGATAATTTTGACTAAAGAGGGTTGTCTTTTTTTTTTATCCTAATTTCTTATTCTTTTTGGTGGATACTTTATTAATAAGATATCGTTTGGGTCAACCCTCTATAGTTAGAATTATCCGGAAGATTTGGTAGGTGAAATCTAGGTTGGTACCTCTGGCTCTATTAGGTATACTTGTTTTGCTCTACTTAGTATTTTGAGCACTTTTACGTATTGACTTTAGTAACTCCGTCGGTATTTTTGCTTTTTGCGAGACATTGCGGTCCTGTTTTATTATTTTCAAGCAGTACGGATTTTTTTAGTTTTTTCTTTTTTTATCATTTTTTTTTGCCAGATTTCAATTTGGGAAATATTTTTTATTTACAAATTGCGTCATCTATTTTTTTCCATGTCGCCAGAATTATAGAAATAGGCATGAAAATAAGAATAATATATATATATATATATATATATATATATATATATATATATATATATATATATATATATTAAATTATAAGAGTGTTGGTTGTCACTAAATCACTTTGTGGGTATGTGTCGAACCTAGTGCAATATAATATGGAGAGTGCTCAATATCTAGGATAGAGCTATTATATAATAATTGTAAATAAATATATATAAGATATATATATATATATATATATATGTTTAATCCATGGAAAATAGTCTGTGACCCTGGGTTTCATGAAGTTTTTGCAAAACAACAATCATCAGGCAGTTAAGAAGATGGAATGAATTGAAAATGGAAAATACGAAAAAATACAGACAAAAAACCGTTGGGATTTCGTTTATGTGTGGTTGTAAGTGTGTGAGTGTATGTAGGTGTGTGCGTATGCGTGTATGTGTTATAGTTACGTATAGTTACGTATAGTTGGTGTTTTTATGAGGTTAAGCCAGGTTTTTGCAAAAACTCCATGAAACCCGGGCTCGCAGACTATTTTCCATGGATTAGATATATATATATCCCAAATTTTCTTCTCACTACTTTGAGTTCCATGATTTCATAATATGCAAATGAGCAATTTGAACGAAAGCATGAATATTTTCTCCATAAGTACATGTAAATCTCCGCTTGCTTAACCTAATCTAATGTAGTCTCAGGTTGCAATACTGTTCTTACTTGGGCACCAATTTTGATCAGTTAACAAGAAACATTATTACAACATGTGTCCAAGGACTGACATGAAAAATAAACAACTTCCACCTGACTAAATTGGTTGGTTGGTTGGTTGGTTGTTTTTGATGGCATAACCCTAGTGGGTTATTTAAAGCCAAATCCTGTAAATACGCACGAGCGCACACATACACATATATATGATATGTGAGCGAATAGTTTGTAACATTAATAATTTTCAATCGAGCCGAAGCTCATTTGCTTGCACATAGTTTAATAGTTTCAAATATTGTCACCCAACACTAATAAATCTGTTTAATTATATTTACCCAACCCCTCCGCTCGGGCAGGATATGACATAAGGTCATTTTTAAGCGGCGTTTAACAGGTTTGAATTCAGAGTTTTCCTTCTCCTAGACTAGTTGCTTCACCAAGGCTGAAGAGCCCAGTCTGCCCTACTATTTATCCATAGCTGGAGGGAGAATAAATGGATTTATATCTTTCCCAAGGGTATTAGTGCTATGTGAAATACTATGTTTCGTCCAGGATTTGAACTCGTGTCGCCGTGTCCATTTCCCACGACGATAACCATTATACCATGGGCACCTCCACTAACAGATTTGAATTCAGAGTTTTCCTTCTCCTAGACTAGTTGTCTCACCAAGGCTGAAGAACCTAGTCTGTCCTACTATTTACCCATAAATCTATTTAATAGTCATCATTTGCTTGCCCACATTTAAAAGTTTAAGCACACACACACACACACACACACACACATATATATATAGATATATTTATTGAAAGATAGATTTGAAAAGAAAGATATCGATGGATAGATATTGATAGATTGATATAGATTGAAACATATTGGTTGAGTTATTTGAAAAGAAAGAAAAGATAGATAGGTAGATAGAGAGATAGATTGATAGATAGATAGATAGATTTGAAAAGAAAGCGTTAGATATATAGATAGATAAAAAAATTGATAGCCATATGAACAGACTAAGATAGATAGATTCGAAATGTAAGGGAGAAATTGATAGTTTTTAAAACAGATAGATTTGGAAAGAAAGCAACATATATATATATATATATATATATATATATATATTCGAAAAGAAAGAGATAGATACATTTGAAAAGAGATTGATAGATAGATAGATAGATAGAGAGAGAGAGATAGATTTGAAAAGAAAGCGATAGATATATAGATAGATCCAAAAAATTGATATATATATATATATATATATATATATATATATTGATAGATTCGAAAAGAATGAGATAGATACATTTGAAAAGTGATAGGTAGATAGATAGATAGATGAAAGAAGAGATTTAGATAGATGCATAGATAGATACATCGATATATACAGGTGACTGTCCTTTGAAATGGTCATTTTCATTTATTTTCCCATCAAATGTCGGTACTCAGCAGATGTCAACTCAAAATTAAAACACCGATGATTCCTTGTCTTGTCTTCGAAATATCCCGGCTTGGAAATTCCAAACCATTTTCTACACGGTACTCTAAGGAATTTCTCCTCGTGATTTATAATTCTTGGGGGAAGGCTGAAGTTTAGCGATGGCGACGGGTAGAGGCATTGTTTTAGAAGAAGAAGAAGAAGAAGAAGAAGAAGAAGAAGAAGAAGAAGAATAGTAGGAGAAGGAAGAGGAGGGAGAGTTGGTTGGTTTAAAGAATGTCTTATTAGATGTTAAGGGTCTCCATCATTTAATGCGTCCTGGAGAGACTTTGATAACTTTAATGACGTGTTCTCATCTTTATTTCTATTCAGCCCTTCAATCACTGACCCCTCCAGGACACCGCCAGCGAGCAAGGGGCTCAGGTTTTCTTTTCTATTATTTTCAAAGTTACCCTTTACCGTGCGCGGCTATCTTTCATTACTCCCCGCCGTGTACTGCATCGTGAAATACCTCATCGAATATCCGATAACGCCAGATGTAATTACATGGCTGCAATTTAAAATGCTGGTTAGCGTATGACAGCTGTTTTGGTATTCTTCGAATGGTCTTTAGTATCATGAAAACGGCATGGGGGTCTGCAGGCGCGCTGGTTACAGGCAGGGATCGGTCACCTGGCTTAGTTGCAATTGATGGCAACTGCGGATGGAGAGAGAAGGTCGTAAAAGGCAGGAAGTGAACGATGCGGCCAGGGAAGGAAAGATGGTAGGGAGCGGCGAGGGGTGGTCTGTGGGTGTCTCAAGAGGTGGACATCTACGAGCCGGAAGTGATGAAACAAGGGGGTCTGGGTGCATATTGAGACCTTGGAATTCTGGGAGTGACGGGAATGGAGATTCAGGAGGCAAGTCGATAGATCACGTGACGAGTTCCTGACCGGAAGGTGTTACATTTCGTGTCATTATGGCTTTCCAATGTCACGTAGTGCCGCCATGTCGAAATAACGAGCGAGCAGGTGACACGGTTGTGCCGTTGTCGGATTTTACAAAGCAGCGGGAAAATCTTCTCTGTTTACGCATTTGCACACTCACGCACGTACTTGCACCCCCTACACACAAAAGACGCCCCATTTATTATAAAAGTTATATATATATATATATATAAGTTGGGAGACCGGAAAGATTCCTTTTAATAGGTACTACACTGAGGTGTAGAAACGGGCATTACTAGATTTCCTGGATTGCTCCATTTACCCTTGATGCCTACTTTATAATTTTTAAGCCAGGAAGCATCCATTTTTTGAGTCTTTGGTATGACTCGACCTGGGATTAAACCCTGGTCTCTCGGATTATTGACGAACACACTAATCATGATGCAAATCCTCCAAATATATATGTATATATATATATATATATATATATATATATATATATATATATATAACACGAAGAGAATGACAGACAGACCATTGATAGATGATTCTTAATTAATCAGGACATTGGCCCAGCGGTTAGAGTGTTCGCCAATGGCCCGGGAGACCTGGGTTCAATCCCAGGTCGAGTCATACCAAAGACTTTAAAAATGGTACTTGATACCACCTTGCTTAACACTCAGCATTATAAGGTACGGTTCAAGGGTAAAGTGGAGCAATCCTGGGAATGGAGTAGCGCCCTCCCCTACACCTTGGTGTAGTAGCTATCGAAAAGGGAGCCTTCGGGTCACCCTCGACTATGGTCGCTAACTTTACTTTACTTACATACGTAGGTGCAATCCTGTTTGTATATGTGAGGTTTACTATCTATCTATCTATCTATCTATCTATCTATCTCCTTATATCGTGAGCGAACATGTTTTCACTAACGTAGGCGCGCACTCGGGAGTTGGTACGCACGGGCACACACTCAGACACACACACTAAAGTACGTATAAACACACACATACACATACATGCAATAAATCATATATATATCATCATCAACAACAGCATCAAGTAGTGCTGTTTGCACGGATTTCCCAGACTATCTCTTTCTTCATCCGTTTCTATCATCCACCGCTCTCGGCAGGTTTTCCAAACTAAATCTTATGTCGGCACAGAACTGGTGTTGATAGGTTCTTGCTGGTCGGTGATCCCAACTTGACAAAAGCGAATATTTCAAAATGAATAGGTCTGCAAATGATTTTTAATTTAGTATTTAGGTTTTTATTATTTCATATATTTGTGATCTTACACGTGTTTCCGATTTTACGTCTTCTTCAGGAGATTTCCAATAGTTAAAGTAAGTTCCGTTGTTGTTTTTATAGTAAATATTGTTCTGATAATATGGAATTTTTTGCGTCTAAGTTTTTGTGTCTGAATGTCCCATCAATAGATAGATTGATAGATACGTATAATCAGACAAAAATAAACAGTAGACTGTAAATCTCACATATACAGACAGGATCGTCAAAACATATGTACATACTGATTAACCAAAAATCATCTGTTAATTGGTCTGTCATTCTCTTTGTGTATATATGTATATATATATATATATATATATACGGGATCTTTTTTACGTCCAAGTTTTGTGTCTGAATGTCCCATTGGAGTTAATTGTCCGTGAAGAGCTCTGCTTGGTTGGTTGGTTGTGTTTTATGGCATATCAACCATTCTAGGGGGTTTCCTCGTGGTGTAATGGTTAAAATGATGGACTTCGGAATCGTAGTAAGCGAGTTCATACTCCAGTCGCGCTATTACGTTCACTTTCGGGCAAATACCCTTGGGAAAGGTATGAACCACTTTATCCTTCCAGCTATGGGTTAAATAGTACCACTACTGTTCTTCTAGGAGAATAGCTTTGGCATTAAATAACCTACAAAGGTTGGTATGCCATTAATCAAAGAAACCAAACCAAATCAAACCAACCATTGTAGGTTATTTAATGCTAAATCCGTTTTTATGCATATAAACAGTTCTATTTAAAAAAAAATCAGTTTAGCATGAGTACACAGTTTAAATGTAAAAAATAGTTCTATTTCAAGCTATTCAGTTTAGTCAACAAAGTTAAATGGCTCCAAGTATTGCTATGTATCACTAACAATTAAATTCAGCATCAGTCATTTATTTACACAAAGTTAGATATAAAAACAGTTCTATTTCAAGCAATTCAATTTAGCATAAGTTGACAGTTCAAATGTCAGTTCTATTTTAAACAAATCAGTTTAGCATAAGTACACAGTTTAGTTCTATTTGAACTATAGATTGGACCCTATCAGGTACTATCACTCCGGGCGAGAGTGGACCTGGGAGCGATGGTAATAAGGGAGTACTCCGCATTCCCCAAAGTTCTGGCATTACTAAAGCCTCACCATCAGATTGTTTTGTGTTATATCCAGGAAACTTATTGGGGGAGTCTTAGTCCTCTGCAGAGATGCACCCAGAGTATTCTGCTGCCCCAGCCGACTGGGCCACTGAAGACCTCTGGTTTATGTAAGTGTACACAAAGGTGTACATAAGTAAATGTTCTTTGTATATATAAGTAAGTATTCTTTATTTGTGCATGTGTAAGATCTATCTATCTATATATCTCTCTGCTTATAATGCGTGCGAACATACCTGCACAAACGTAGGCACGCACTCGTGTGGTGGTACTCCCGGGCAAACACACGGAGACATGCACAAAAGTACGTATATACATGTGTGTACTTACATGCTTACATGAGCACAGACACACACACACACACACACACACTCTCTCTCTCTTTCTCTCTCTCGCTCTAACTCACATACACATATACACACACTGATGACTCCAAGGACAACGATAAAAAAGCGTGAGCAGTCATTTTAAACCAGGAAATTGCAAGAAAAGTTCTTCCTTAAGAAAATTCTATTTTTACAGTTGAATTCCGTGCAATAGAACTTGCATCCAGCATTATTGATATTATTTATTCATTAGAGTCTTTCACATCAGCTAACGCTGATGGTCTTTTATTGGAGTTTAAGTGACAGCAAGTCTCCTCAAGTCTCCAGGACTCTTCTCAGTATTCTGGCCGTTCTCAGTAATGCTGTAGTTTGGATGATATCCACTCGTCCGCCAACTTCCAAGTCCTCGAGTCCCTTTAATAATCCTTTAGTTATTGTACCAAAAGCACTAATCACAATTGATATAATTTTCACTTTCATGTTGCATGTTTTTTTTTTCAATTCTCTTGCAAGGTAGAGGTACTTATTCTTTTCACATTCTTTCAGTTTTATTCTGTGGTCAGCCATGATAGCAAAGTCGACAATTTTGCAAATTCTCTTCTTTTGTTGATTATTATTATGTCTGGTCTTCTGGCCGAGATTAGGTGATACGTCTGTATGTCAAAGTTCCAAAGGAGTTTATGTGTGTCATTTTCTACGACAGATGTTGGGTTGTGCATATACCGTTTGTTCGTATGGTCAAATAAAAATTTCTTTCACATTTTCCGATGGATTACCTTGCCTATACAGTCGTGTCTAGTCTTATACTCCTTCTGTGCTAATTTGCTGCATTCACTTATTATGTGATTGATGGTTTCATAGCCTACATTTGCTATTTTGTTGCGTCTTATCTATTCTCGATTTGATATTGGTCCTTACGGTGTTGTTTGGTGCTGCAATTAGAAGAGATTTTATTTCTCTCTTAAAGTTTCCTTTTCTGAGCCAGGCCCAGGTTTTGTCATGTGAGATGTTGTTTATTAGTCATTTAAAACGCCTATAGAGTTGTTTTTCTTCCTATTTTTGTTTCCTAGCTATTGTCATTCTATTGACCATCGTGTTGCCAGTATCGTTTCTGATGGCTGTAATCAGTCTGCCTTCCGGTTTTTCTATGTAGTCTTCGAGCCGTCGTATCGATACGTCAACGCTGTCTTCAATGCTGGCAAGTCCTCTTTCTCTCTCTTTTCTTGGTACATATTGTCTGTCAATGTCGTCTCTGGGATGTAATGCCTTATGTATAGTCATTAGTTTTCTTGTTCTTTGGTCCTTTTCTTTAAGTTCATCTCTAGTCCACTTCAGAAAGGGTCCGGGATATCTAACGAGGGGTATATCCCAGGTATTTATTCCTTTGATAAGGTTTCGGCTAGAGAGTTTTGTCTCGAGTAGTTTTCTAATTCTCCTGGGATATTCTTTTTGAATTTTGCCTTTCATTTCCACTTGATTGATGGTGTCAGCCTCCAAGTATTTGTAGGTTTCGTTTTCTCTGAGCGTTCTAATCTTGTCTTGATTTGGTTGTTCCATTCCGTCAGTTAGATGTCGTTTGCCACTTTTCATTACAAGGATGGCACATTTTTCTATGCCAAATTCCATTCGTATGTCCTGACAGTATATTCTAACTACATGTATTAGAGTTTCCAGTCCTTTTTCATTTTCTGTTAATAGTTTGATGTCATCCATGTATATTAAGTGATTGATCTTTTTCTGCGATCTACTAAGTTTGTATTCTGCCGTGCATTTTCTGAGTATGTGGTTAAGTGGCATCATGGCAATTATTATTATTATTCCATATGACAGACCTTGCACTCAAGATTGTCTCGGAAAGCAACCGCAAAAAAACTTTATTACTTTTGCAAACTCATCCTCTGTATTAAAATCACTAAGAAAAACAAAACAACTGGAAGACCTCTACAATCATTAAACTCCTGAGTAGAGTAAACATTATTTTCGACTCTAAATATACTGGATCCCAAGCCACATTGGATTGAGGGGAAATAAAAGAGCTTTCTTTACGTTTTTACGTTTTGTCCCTAAAAAATTCAAGATTTCCTGATTTGAAACCTAAAATTAACAGATTCCTTCATACAAAAAGAAAACGACGTTGGAATAACAACATCCACAATAAGCTCTTCTTATTTAAATCTACTTCGGGAAACTGGAGATCAGCCTTTAGAAAATCCAGAGCGCAACAAGTCACTATATCCCGATTACGCATTGGTCACACAAGACTTGTTAATTCCTTCATATTCAAACAAGAACAACAACCACAGTGTTGATCATGTCAAACACTCTGTTCCGTTAAACACTCTCATAGAATGTGGAACTTTTGCTTTCATCAAAAAAAAAAAGAAGGTTTTTCAACGCAAATAATATAAACGATCGATTCGAAAATGCCAACATTGATGACATTCTGTCCTTTTTGATAGAAAGAAAATCATACCAAAAAATCTAAACGTAAACCTGATCAATACTACACAAAATACCCCCTCAACATGATCCCCAATAAAGCCGTTAAATACTGTGTAACTATAGACGTACAACGTGCATTATTCTCTAGTTCCTAGACATGGTATGTTTTTTTTTGTTTAATGGCATATCAACATTTGTAGGTTATTTAATGCTTAAGCCATCCTTCTAGAAGAACAGTTGTACTATTTAACCCATAGCTGGGAGGATAACGGATGTTCATACTTTTCCCAAGGGTATTTGTCCGAAAGTCAACATAATAGTGCGACAGGAATTCAAACTTGCTTACTACGATTCCGCAGTCCATCGTTTTAACCATTAAACCACGAAGACACCCGCTTCCTAGACATAAAATAACACCAAAAGAGTTGACATACCGTTAAAAATTATCGGAATTTTTTTTTTATCTTGCTTGAAGGCGGTGGTTTTGGTTCAATTACGTTGTCCGGCTCAATAGTCTAGTGGGTAGAGTGTTCCCCAATGGTCCGGGTGACCTGGGTTCAATCCCAGGTCGCGTCATACCAAAGACTTTAAAAATGGTACATAATACCTATTTGCTTAACACTCAGCAATATATATCTCTACTAACCCCTCTGCTCGGGCAGAGTTTAACAGGTTTGAATTCAGAGTTTTCCTTCTCCTAGACTCGTTGCCTCACCAAGGCTGAAGAACCTAGCCTGTCCTACTATTTATCCATAGCTGCAGGGAGAATAATTGGATTCATACCTTTCCCAAGGGTATTAGTGCTATGTGAAATGCAATCAGTCTCGTTCAATATAAGGTACGTATCAAAGGTAAAGTGGAGCATTCCTGGGAAAGGAGTAGCGCCCTCCTTGGTGTTGTAGCTATTGAAAATGGAGTCTTCTGGTCGCCCTCGACTATGGTCACCAACTTACGTTGAGATAGTAATACTTAAAAACATTTAAAATGTATTCAAAGAATAATTAATAGTAAATATAATTATTAGTGTTAAATCACAATACTTGAAACGTTTTAATTTAGAGCCAACAAATCATTATTATTAAATAGTATTATTGATATTCGATAGCAATACTCGAAACCATTTAACTATATGCAAATAAATGATTAGTATTATTAACTGTGTGCAAATAAATAATTAATATTATTAACGGTGTGCAAACAAATGATTAATATCAAATTATTGAAGAATACTTAATGAATTAAATTACAAATGTTAAATATCAAAACTTGAAATCATTTGACTGTGTGCAAACAAATGATCCTCAAGTTACCTATAAAGTATTCAGTGGCAAATATCACACACACACACACACACACACACACACACATATATATATATATATATATATATATATATATATATATATATATATATGTGTGTGTGTGTGTGTGTGTGTGATATTTGCCACTGAATACTTTATAAGTAACTTGAGGCTCATTTGTTTGCACATAGTTAAATGATTTCAAGTTTTGATATTTAACATTAGTAATATATATATATATATATATATATATATATATATATATATATATATATATATATATAAAACAGGATTTGGTATTGTACAACCATCAATGTTAAGTGTGGTTTCTTTGTTTAATGGCATATCAACCTTTGTAGGTTATTTAATGCCAAAGCCATTCTCCAAGAAGAACAGTAATGGTACTATTTAACCCATAGCTGGGAGGATAAGGGGCTTCATACCTTTCCTAAGGGTATTTGTCCGAAAGTGAACGTAATAGCGTGACTGGAGTTCAAATTCGCTTACTACGATTCCGCAGTCCATCGCTCTAACAATTTGGACACCCCCATAACCATCAAGAGTTGATATACTATTAAACCAACTAAGCTAACCTAACCTTAAATAGAATTCTTAGTATTTGATAGCAATACTTGAAACTATATAAACTGTATGCAAAATATCATTAACATTGAATATAATAGAGTTAAAGGGAGTTGCAGGTTCATTCCTGACTGCAGGCATGTAACTATGCAGGAATACTTAACACTTGCACAAGTTTATGGCTAACAGAATTAGTGGAAGCGACCCCCCCGTAGGTAAAATAGAAATAAAGGACGTGGTTCTAAGTTCTGTGTAGGCTCCAGAGTTTGACAAGAAACACCTGAAGAAGGCCGGAGGACACATCGGCCGAATAGTTGCAAATATAACTATAAAGATGAAGTCAGTAATCTGAAAACCCTGAATGATAAAAAAAAACAAGCCAACTTTGTTTGCTTCAAGAAACTACTGTGGTGGAGGGGGTGAAGAGTATTTATTGAACATTTATTCACACAAGAAAACATGAGCGAATTTTTTGTTTGAATTCTATAAAAACAAATTGTATCATTCTTGAAAATGGTTGGGACCACAGGCTGAAGCATTCGAAACCCCATAATCTTTTGGATGGTTTCTACATAGATTTAATCTAGATTTACACTTCATTGTTCGTATACAATGTTTGGTTTCTTTGATTTTTATGGCATGTCAACTTTTGAGGGTTATTTTGATGCTAACGTCATTCATGGAGAAGAACAACCGTGATACTATTCAAACAAGAAAAACTAAAAAAAATTATATTCTTTGTTTGCTTTTCAAAAAATTAACTCTCTCTCTCATACGCAGATAATTAGATTGTTAGATTCAAAATAACACTCACACACACACACACACACACATGGTGAGATATTTCGATAATTATATAAAGAGATCAACACACATACACACACACTGCAGAATACACTGACTGCATCTCTGCAGAGGGGTAAGACTCCCCCAACAAGTGACCTGGATAGGAAAAAACAATCTAATGGTGAGGCTCCCGTAATGCTGAAGATTTTGGGGAATGCAGAGTACCCTTTTATTGCCATTGGTCCCAGGTCCACTCTGCCTCGGAGTGGTAGCACCTGATAGGATCCGATACATGGGTTAGATAGAACTAAACAGTGTCGTTACGTTAAACTGAATTGTTTGAAATAGAACTGAAATAGTCCCCCTAGTATAGCACTGTACTTTTGTAACATAATGGCCGAGGAATTTCGTTTTATATATCTTGCCTTTGGGTTTAGTTAGGCTGAGAACCTTTCGGCTGAGCACATGGGTTAGTTAGGTGCAAACTTGAGCACGGGTGTTAACGCGCACGCGGGGAGGATGTGTCGTTCACCGATGTCAAAATAAAAATCCCAGGACCGGACGATGTGAATGGTGTCATGCACCGGAAGCGCGCGCGGAGGATTTTGGGGATTTTGAAAAAGTCAGTTGAGTTTTTGCGGCCGAACGGCAGAGTTGAGTCTTGCGGTCCAAAGAAGAAGGGTGACTTTCACTAGCTTGCAGTGGCCTTGTGGCGGGTGCCACACGTGTTGGGGGCGGTGATGGAAAAGCCAGCATAGAAAGATTATGCCTCTCTCCTTATGTTGAAAAACCTTTTAAGTCAAAGGTAATAAAAAGTTTCGTAACCTAACTAAGAAGTCGTAAGCGTTTTTTGTGTTTCGGGATTCCTATGTTCTATGTATATATGTCATGAACATTCTATGTACGTTTCACGCATATCCGGATATCTGGCTATGTTACACCTTGCTGTCCAGTTTACGCTATAATTAGGCATACGTGCCTGGACCCAGATTTGGGTCAAAGACCAGCTGGGCTCATCAGGCCCACATTGCACTGAATGGACCGATGACCAGCATAGACCAGCATGGCTCGAGC
>CAUZXS010000085.1:97500-165878 GCA_963585895.1 Sepioteuthis lessoniana | reverse complement strand
CCATGATGCATTTGTTTATACTCATGTGCAAGACATGTATACAACACGCATATAACAATTGATACAGGCATTTGATAAAGTGAATTTAGTCGGACACTAAACCTAATTATGATACAACAAATAAGGATTGAACTCACTACCTAGTAATTATGATCGGCGTGACTACCTTGCTCAACAGCGAAGTGGTATTTGTTTGGTTTGGTTTGGTTTCTTTGTTTAATGGCATGTCAACCTTTGTAGGTTATTTAATGCCAAAGCCATTCTCCTAGAAGAACAGTAGTGGTACTATTTAACCCATAGCTGGGAGGATAAGGGGGTTCATACCTTTCCCAAGGGTATTTGCCCGAAAGTGAATGTAATAGCGCGTCTGGAGTACGAACTCGCTTACTACGATTC
Organism: Sepioteuthis lessoniana; assembly: GCA_963585895.1. Lineage (NCBI taxonomy): Eukaryota > Metazoa > Mollusca > Cephalopoda > Myopsida > Loliginidae > Sepioteuthis > Sepioteuthis lessoniana. Next base: position 165,482 of record CAUZXS010000085.1, on the reverse strand, counting down.
CGTAGTCCATCGCTTTAACCATTACACCACGAGGACATCCCCCAGAAGTGGTATTTGTCATGATATATATATATATATATATATATATATATATATATATATATATATATATATATATATATATATATATATATATATATATATATATATATATATATATATATATATATATATATATATATATATATAATATATATATATATATATATATATATATATATATATATATATATATATATATATATATATATATATATATATATATATATATATATATATATATATACTATATATATATATATATATATATATATATATATATATATATATATATATATATATATATATATATATATATATATATATATATATATATATATATATACAAAAATTAAAATGTAGAGTTACAATAGACGGCACATTACCTACGTTTGTAGTTAAGCTTATATACGAGGTGTGTCTGAAAAGTAACGGAATTGGTGTTTAAAAACAATTTATTTCAATTCTAAACACAAAGTATGCCCCCCTCGAGTATACAACACTCTGCCACCTTTCTCTGTCACGCTTCTATACACAGCAGGAAGGATTATTCAAGGATGCGCCCCAACTCTGTCATTACGGCCCTCTTGATGGCCTCCACGCTTCTATAAGGATTTTTTTTATTTTCTTCTGAGGTTGGGAAACTTGGTGTAAGATTACATAAAAAGGTTGGTTGTTCAAGTACGGAGATGTTCCTCTCTTTCTGGAACTGTCAGATGCTTCGCACACTCAGGCCTGTCAATTTTCCGACATCTTCGATGATAGGCTTCTAAATAATATCCTTTTTCATGTTGTTAATTTTCCGACATGTCCAAATCTTCGGGGATAAACATCCAAACACTGTCCTTTTTCATGTTGACTTGTGATCGTTCGAACAATCACCACACACCACCCACTTCCTCTTTGTTGAAGGCCTTCCGCTCCAGGAGTCATCGTTCACCTCATCGCGATCCTCTTTCAACCACTATATCATTGAAAAACACGTGTGCCCAATATGGTGTTAATTTCATTCACTTGCTGAAGTATTTTAAGTACTTGTGACGGAGATTTTCCCAACCGGACCAAAATTTTCAGGTTTATTTCTCAGCGCTCATAGCTGAAGGACCTGAAAAAGAGGTGTAAAAATAGCATGTGTCAAAAATGCAACGGTTGCAGAAAGCTAAAATTAGTTATATACTCCCAAGATATTGTGCTAGATGATAACACAATCTTGTTATTCCTCTTTCGCCCCTAGCTCATACAGAATACTCATCGCGTTACATTTCAGAAAGATGTTGTCTATTGTGAGGAAGAAATAATAATGCAATCAATAATATTTTGCAATACAAACCATCGTTATTTTTAATCACAGCACCATTCCTTATAACCTATGCTAAGTAAATGTACGCTCGTGTAAAGGAGTGACTGATTTTAACGGCAAGTCAACCTGTCTAGGATTATTTTAAGCCAAGAGGTTAGGAAATTGTATTTATGGTACGTTTATATTTACACTTTTCGGCGTAGTTGTTTCTGAAGAAACAAGAACCTCACTATTAGATTCAGTTTAGTGTATCATGTTATGCATTGTTAATCTATTTTTAATGCGATATTAATTAAAATAAAGGACATTGATAATCTCTCTCTCTCTCTCATATATATATATATATATATATGCGATATTAATTAAAATAAAGAACATTGATAATCTCTCTCTCTCTCTCTCTCATATGTATATATATATATATATATGCGATATTAATTAAAATAAAGGACATTGATAATCTCTCTTTCTCTCTCTCTCTCTCTCTCTCTCTCATATGTATATATATATATATATATATGCGATATTAATTAAAATAAAGGAGATTGATAATCTCTCTCTCTCTTTCTCTCTCTCTCTCTCTCTCATATGTATATATATATATATATGTGATATTAATTAAAATAAAGGACATTGATAATCTCTCTCTCTCTCTCTCTCTCTCATATGTATATATATATATATATGCGATATTAATTAAAATAAAGGACATTGATAATCTCTCTCTCTCTCTCTCTCTCTCTCATATGTATATATATATATGTATATATGCGATATTAATTAAAATAAAGGACATTGATAATCTCTCTCTCTCTCTCTCATATGTATATATATATATATATATGCGATATTAATTAAAATAAAGGACATTGATTCTCTCTCTCTCTCTCTCTCTCTCTCTCATATGTATATATATATATATATATATATGCGATATTAATTAAAATAAAGGACATTGATAATCTCTCTCTCTCTCTCTCTCTCTCTCTTATATGTATATATATATATATATATATGTGTGTGTATGTGTGTGTGTGTGTGTATATATATATATATACAGACATATAATGTGTATGTATTTATTCATATCTATATCATTTCGAAGAATGTAACCACACAAGAGATGAAACGATTCGGAGGGTTTAATTTTGTAAACAAACCCTCGATCTTTTTAATCATTGTCAAGCAAGATGCATTTCGAGACAGAGAGAAAGATTCAGTAAGAGAGACAGAGAGACAGAGATCGTGTATGCATGGTGTGAGTTTGTCTGTGGCATCTGACAGGAGTGACGTCAGGGATACACACGGCTTCTTCTTTCCATCCAACATGGGGGCGCGCACTGATCAGACATGTGCAATTGAACAACGATAACTATTTTCAGTAAACACATTCGACGCAGAATGCTTGTAACGGAAGAGTCTGGACTGAAACAGGCCAAGTCATAAAAATAAAAGAATCTCACAGCCGTGTGTATATATATTTGGTTTGGTTTAGTTTTGTTTTATGGCATATCAACCATTATAGGTTATTTAATGCCAAATCCATTTTAATACATATAAACAATTCTACTTAAAACAATTCAGTTCAGCATAAGTACAGTGTTTTTTCTTTACGCACAGTTAAATTTAAAATTTAAATTTCAAACAATTCAGTTTAGCATGAATTCACAGTTTAGTTCTATTTGACCAAAAGATAGGACCCAATCAGGTGTTACCACTCCAGAACAGAGTGGACCTGGGGGGATAAATGAAGGGGTACTCCGCATTCCCCAAAGCTCCAGCATTAAAGATTATTTAATGACATATTCAGGACACTGGTTGGAGGAGTCTTACCCCTCTGCAGAGAAGCAGTCGGGGAATTCTGAATCCCCAGCTGAGTGGGCCAGTTTGTATATTTGACAAAGAGCTGGGGGAGTAGATCTATTGATGAAAAATATTCTAACTTTTTAAAATAATGATCAAATTAATTTTCCTAATCAATACAATTAATTCCAGAGGGAACATTTATAACATTCACTAAAATCATTGAAAATTTCAGATTAAATTCAGCTAAGTACATATCAGCTGATAGTAGAAAAGCCTATAGAAACATCGTAATTATTAATCCAACCTAGTAGAAAAGCCTGTTGAAACATTGTAATTATTAATCCAACCTTGTAGAAAAGCCCGTGGAAACATAATAATTATCAATACAACCTAGTAGAAAAGCCTGTAGAAATATTGTAATTATCAATCCAACCTAGTAGAAAAGCCCGTAAAACACTGTAATTATTAATCCAACCTAGTAGAAAAGCCTGTAGAAACATTGTAATTATTAATCCTAGTAGAAAAGCCTGTAGAAACATTGTAATTATTAATCCAACCAACTAGAAAAACCTGTAGAAACATTGTAATTATTAATCCAACCGAGTAGAAAAGCCTGTAGAAACATTGTAATTATTAATCCTAGTAGAAAAGCCTGTAGAAATATTGCAATTATTAATCCTTGTAGAAAAGCCTGCAGAAACATTGTAATTATTAATCCTTATAGAAAAGCCTGTAGAAACATTGTAATTATTAATCCAACTTAGTAGAAAAGCCTGTAGAAACATGTGCACGTATTTACCCAATCCCTCCGTCACGAACAGGATGTGACTCAAATTTTATTTTTAAATGAGGTACAGCTGGTTTGAATTCAGAGTTTTCCTTTTACTTAATTAGTTGCCTGAATACAACCAAAGAAAATAGTCTGTCCTACTATTTACTCATACCTGGAAAGAGAATCAATGAATTCATGCCTTTCCTATAAGTGTTAGCGCAAAGAGAAACTCAAACTTTCTTATATTTTGAACTCGGATCGTCAATTCAATTTCCTCAGACGATAACCGTTGCCTTTCCTTTACATAGAGAAGCATATATGTATAAATACGAATACATGCATTTGAATACAAATCTATCTATCCATATTTACCAATGCCTCAGCTCGGGCAGGATATGACACAAGGTCAATTTTTTTAAGCGGAGTTTAACAGGTTTGAATTCAGTGTTTTCCTTCTCCTAGACTTGTAGCCTCTCCAAGGCTGAAGAACCTAGTATGCCCTACTATTTACCCATAGCTGGAGGAAGAATAATTGGATTCATACCTTTCCCAAGGGTTTTAGAGATATGTGAAATGCAATCAGTCTCGTCCAGGATTTGAACTCGTGTCGCCGTGTCCATTTCCAACGACGATAACCATTACACCACGGGCACCTCCATATTACACCACGGTGTCCTGGATTTGAAATAAAAAACTGATGGTGAGACTCCTGTAATGCTAGAGCTTTGGGGAATGCGTGTAGCCCTTCATTGTTATTACTTCCAGGTCCACTCTGACCTGGAGTGGTTGCATCTGATAGGATCCTATCTATGTATCAAATAGAACTACTTGACATGTATATCCGGGACACTAGTGGGGGTCTTACCCATTTGTAGAGATGCAGTCGGAGTATTTAACTGCCCCTGCAAATAATTTATATCAGGAATATTTGATGCCATATATCTGAAAATTCTTTGCTTTAGAAATTGTTACTTGAAGCTATAATTGTTTACAAAGGATTATAATTAGTTACTAAAAACCATAGAACTCTTCGCAAACAAATGACTATTATCAAATAGAATAATTACTTCAATCTATCGAATTAATAGGAGGAATTAATAGATTGGAATACTTTAGATCATATGACTGTGTGCGAAAAACAAACTTAAGAAACATTACAAAAATATCAATATGAACATTTAATCAACGCAATTCCTTAAACTCAAAGCATGAAATAAACGTGACATGTCATTAAAATCCATCACCTTATATGTAGAATTCCGACACACAGCAGCTTTATATATTGATGTGTGCATTAATATTCCCATAGGAATAAATAGACATATCTATACGACGAATATGGTCTTTTCAAACATAAAACATTTCCCGCAATGGGTTATATCAATCCATTTAGACCCTGTGAACTTGATAGGAGGAAATGAAAGATTCATTTTGTATAATCGATTAATTCTTAAATGTCTGCGCAAAGGGTGACGACTCTTTGTGATCAAATGTTTAGTCACTGTATAGGTCACAAAAATGCATGTTTTTTTCAGTGGCGAGGGAGAAGGTTTCTGTGTTTCATGAACTTAAACGAATATAAAGACAGTTGGTGTGGGAGTGTCCTCGAGGTTATGGTTAATGCAATGGACTGTAGAGTCCTAGTATACGAGTTCGAACTCCAGTCGCGCTATTACGTTCACTTTCGGACAAATAACACTGGGGAAAAGTATGAGACCCCTTATGCTCCCAGCTATGGGTTAAATAGTACCGCTACTGAAGGATGGATTTTGAATTAAATAACCTACAAAAGTTGATATGCAATTAAATTAAAAAAAAGAAAAAATGTTTGGTGATTAATAAGATGCATAAGTTTGTCCGGTTCAATAGGTATTTTGTGCTAGGGGATAGACAGAAACATACTGACATACCTAGATATGAATAAGCAGAGAGATAGATAAGCATGTATATAAATGAACGTACACATATGGACATATGCTGTTCGTTGGATATAGATAAGTAGAGATATATAAACATCCTCTTGTGAAAGGGTTTATAATCCTATGCCTACGTGCATCTAACCATAGATGTGTACATGCGCGTGCACACACATATAATAATCCCTCCACCACAAGCAAGATGCGACACAAGGTCTGTTTTTATGAGGAGTCTGACAGATTTAAATTCAGAGTTTTTCTTCTCCTAGACTGGTTGCCATACCAAGACTAAATGCAAACAGCCTCGTCCAGAATTAGAACTAGGGTCACCTTACCCATTTTCTATGACGATATCCGTTACACCATGGGTATTTATATATCCCAGAAATGAGTATACTTATATCATTTTTCGAATAGAATATTAATTTCACTCTAAACCGAATATACCAGGATTTTCAAATTTTTATCGAAAAATCAAACAATCAAAACGGGTATTATTAGTAATAATACATGACCAAACTCTACATCATTAGAATTTTATAACTATGAATATGATTATATACCAGTTTATAACAAGTACATCCCAAGTCTAAATTCCTTGTAGTAAATATATTTTAGTAAGCATTGTTTTTCAGAGTTTCTTTGTTTCAGTGTTATAAAGTTTGGTACTAGATAATAACTAACAAAATCCGTTTTGCATACTGTTCCTCTAGCAATACTAAAATTCTATTAAGAAGAAAATTATTTTTATTAAAATGGTAGCGGCGGATTTATTCATGGCGATACTGTGCGCGCATGCGCACCTAAGTTTATTATAACAGACCTTTGAATGAATGTATGTCAGCATAATTTCAGAATTCTTCTTTTCATTGTTTCTATGTTTATGTTTGTATATTAAAAGACGAAGGGCCGTATATGCGTCTATTAGTCGCATTCTAATGATGTTAGCTTCCTATCATTTTGACAAGACAGGCGTGACTGTCAAGGCAGTTTACAAAAAAAGTCACATTCATTAAGGTGTTCGGCTCCAACATTTCACAGGTATGAAAAGAGCGCCTGCTGGTATCTACAGCGTTTCTCATCAACTTTCTCTTTTATTCAACCTTATTTTTTTCCCTCCGATTCGTTATAGCTTACCGTATTTCATGACTATCACTTCTCTTAATCAGCCGGTTCACTTACCTGTCGACCTTTGCTTACATATATATATATATATATATAAGAGTGAGAGACAACATACAGTAAAAATAGATTATATTGTTTCTTATCTCTCTCTCTCTCTTTCTTTTTCTTATATATATATGTTTGTATTTATCCAACTCCTCCACCATGGATAAGAGGTGAGTTCTATTTTTAAGTGGAGTAAAGCTTATTTGAAGTCAGTCGGTCAGTTGTCTTTCCCCTAGACTGGTTGCGTAATCAAGATTAAAAGAATCCTCTCTGTCCTACTATTCTCTCATAGCTGGGAGTAAAAACAAATGGATTCGTACCATTCCCAAGGGCATTAGCGTGAAGTGAAATGCAAACTGCCTCTTACAAGATTTGAACACTAGTTAGCGTATCCATTTCTTACGACGATAACCGTTACACTATATATTATTTTTTATGCGTGTTCACCTAATCATTTAGACATAAACGCGGTGCGGCCGTAAATCAATTCTTTTAAACTAATTGAAACTGATTTGAATTCAGAGTTCTCCTTCTCCTAGACCGGTTGCCTTCCGAGACTAAAGAGCCCAGGATGCCCTACTATTTCCCCATAGTTGGCTAAGATATTTCTCCAGTGCGAAATGAAACGCAAACAGACTTGTTTAGGATTTGACTTTGTCCATTTTTTTTACAATGATAACTGCGTGGCCATATGTATGGAAGGTACTCAGTAGAACTTTGTCTCATTCAAGAAAAAAAATTGTTGTTCATCTGTGTGGATTGAACGCACGACACTAACCAATTGATTTTGAGAAAAACTTAAGGACCATCTCGCTTTATCGTCTAGTCGTGCTGACAGTACGGAGCTCTCTCTCTCTTTCCCTCTCTTTCTCTCTCTCTCTCTCGCCATACATCCCTATCATCCATCGTTTTCTAGGTGGCATACACTTGCACATCGTTGTGCAAGAGTCCATAAGAGAGTTCGTCCTTCCTTCCCCGTATGTCTTGTTCGTCTTGAATGGTTCATGAGATAGGAGAGAGGTGGCCGTACAGTTACTATCTTGCCCGGCTTGTCCCTGGTGAGACATTTAAGTAAAGTAAAATTGGCGACTGCACCGAGGTGTAGGGGAGGGCGCTACTCCATTGCCTGGATTGCTCCACTTTACCCTTGATCCTTACCGTATAATGCCAAGCAAGGCGGCATCAAGTACCATTTTTTGAGTCTTTGGTATGACTCGACCTGGGATTGAACCCCGGTCTTTCGGACCATTGGCGAACACTCAACTCATTGGCTCGATGTGAGGCATATAAAGATATAAAATACAAATAAAAAAAACATATAGAAAGTTTAAAACCTAAAATACACAAATTATATTCCCACAAATGTCAGATCGAAAGAGTTACGATTGCGTGTTCCTCCTCAAATTCCGAGTAGCGTGGACAAACACACACACATACATACATACATACATACATATATATATATATATATATATATATATATATATATATACTAAAAGTAATATATATATATATATATATATATATATATATATATATATACGAAACTTTAGAAATTGATTTTACCTGTATATTCGTTGATACTCTCTAAGCGAAAATACTTGGTTGATACTACGAGCAATTCCTGCCGAATTTTTCGTCTTTATCAGAATAAATCAGTAGAGTGAGATACTTATTATAAAAATTGATATATTTCATGAAAACAGTTGAATAGAGTTTATTACAACTTACTCATATTGGAAATAAGGAAAGCTGTAATTATTTTGGAGACTAAACAAATAGATATATAAGCGTTTAAGGACCATAATGAGGAATTTTTTTAACCGACGAGTTAAACATCAGAAATTATGGAAAGCAGTATGGTGGGTGTGACTACGAATGAACCCAACGTCGGGTCAACGGCACGTTTGACCTGATGCTGGGCGGATTAACCCCACAGGTCAATGGCTAAAATAAAATAGTTCAGTCAGGAAACTGGTACTAATCTATAAGATGGCTTCTATTGATGAGGTAAAAATATACCCATCGAAAGATTAACATGGCTCACACTAAAACGATATGACTAATTATATATATATATATATATATATATATATATATATATATATATATATGTCCTTTTTTTCATGTTTATAATACTAGATGAATATTTGCTGTTTGAATTTGTCAAGTCAAATTTAAGGGAATAAGTGACATGCACCTAAAGAAGAACTGTGCATATATATATGTGCTTGTATGTGCAGATATACGATTATATATAAGTGTGTCTGTGTGTGGAGCAAGAGTATATAGAGACAGAGGGAGACTAGTGAGTGAGATTAGGAAAAGAGAGAGCATGACTAGAAAGAGAGAAAAAAGAGACCTAATATGACACCGCTATTTTAGTGATGTATGCACACACACACACACACGGGCATATATACAGTAAGATATATATATATAAAATATGATATATAATATGATATAATATATATATGATATATATATTGTCACGTGATGGCTCACGAAAACGAGGAGGTGGGAATGATACTCTCTCCCCCGTTGAACTAAAATTATCTAGCAGTCAAAAAGTGACCGTTATGAGAGAATGTGGGTCACACAGATGTTTGCACTTAAGTGACCTTGGGTCGCCGGACATCGGAAGGGGAAAGAAAAATGAAGCCAAATGATTGGCGGGAGCCTCAAACGGAAGTGGGGTCCCCTTCCCCTCAACGGAAGAAAATACAAAAAAAAGCAGTTTTTGGGCAACGCTCGTGGCAGACGGACGATAGCCATTTTACTCCGGGCTAAAGACAAAAAGACTGAGACATGAGAGACCTGAGTCTCTCAAGCCAGCATTAAAAACAGGACTTATTTCTGTAGGGGATCAAGTGCCAACCTGCCCCGTCTTCACACGTGCGAAAATAAAGTCCCGTTTTGGGACTATCGTAATTTCCGCGTCAGCAGACCTAAAATGGGGGCTCACGTCCGGATTTATTTATTATTAATAATATTTATTGCTAGTAGTCGTGTGACAATTCCTGCCGTCTAAACCTACCCTGGGAGACCGTGAAAGAAAAAAAAAAGGAATATTGTTGAAACAGTCAAATTACTTGTTGATATAACTGTTTGAAAAATTTTTTAAAAAAATGGACAAAATAGAGAACTTTTTAAAAGAACCCTCCATGGAAAAGTTGGAGAGGCTGAGAAAAAGCGAGATAATGAAAATTGGCGAGAAGCTTGAATTAAATGTTGAGAATTCTATGAGAAAGCATGAACTCGTTATAAAAATAGCAAGACACATGGTCGACGAAAATGTTTTCGAGGAAGCAGTATTAGAAGAGCTACCAACGGAAATGATAAGAATGACTCCAGAAGAAATTGAACTGGAGAAAATTAAAATACAAGCACAAATGGAACTACAGAGAAATAAAATGGAACTGGAGAAAATAAAAATTCAGCAAGAAACAAGGCTGCGAGAAGTCGACTTGGCAATAAGAGGACGCAAAGAAAGCCATGACAGTTTCGAAGTAACGAAGCAAGCGAGGCTAGTCCCAAAATTTGAAGAAGTTTAGCGGCCTGGTGGGTGTGTGATAGTGTGAAATTTTGGACCCCTTTGCCAGCGGTGGCCAGTCTGGCCCTAAATTATTCCCTCACGTAATATGCCAGTTCTTATCTGCCTGAGAAAAGAACTCTGAACAGGACTTATTTCTGTAGGGGATCAAGTGCCAACCTGCCCCGTCTTCACACGTGCGAAAATAAAGTCCCGTTTAGGGATTTTAGACAATTTCCGCGTCACAATATAATATGATATAGTATATATTTATATAATATATATAAGTGATATAATATATACATAATATGATATAATATATATATGTAATATAATACGTATATAATATATATATATATATATATATCATAAATATAATTTACATATATATATATATATATATATATATATATTCTCTCTTCTTGACTAGACTTCCCGAGCGAAGATTTATGTCTTTAAAACTTATCTTTGGTGCCCCTCTGTCACGGTAGCCAGTGGAAAGTTCACCATACAGGGCTATATTGGGCAGGGAATGGTCTCTCATTCTGGAGACATGCCCTGTCCATTTGTGACTTCAGCAACATGGCCTCTGTGCTGGTGATTTCTTCCTGATCAAGGACCTCAACGTTGGAGACGTAGTTACTCCAGTGAATGTTGAGGATGATGCGGAAACAGCGCTGATGGAAGCGCTCAAGGAGATGTAAATGGTGGCGGTAGGTTACCCATGACTCTGAGCCGTACAGCAGGGTGGTGAGTACGACGGCTCTATAGACGCTGATGTTAGTGCCCTTTTTCAGATGCTTGTTGTTCCATATTCTTTTGTTGAGTCTGCCGAAAGCGCTGATTGCCTTGGCAAATCTGTTGTCTATTAGCCTGTCGATCTTGGCGTCTGATATGATGGTATACCCCAGATAAGTGAACTGATGAACTACTTTCAGCTCAGTTCCACTGAAGGTGATGTGGAGAGAGTGGTAGTCTTCTAGGGGTGCATGCTGGTGAAGGACCTCAGTCTTCTTCAAGCTGATCCCGAGTCCAAAGAGCTGGGCAGCCTCTGTAAAGCAGGAAGTTAGGTGCTGCAGGACTCTTTCTGCAATGAGGGCAGCGTCGTCAGCTCAAAGGAGGTCACGGAATAACTGCTCAAGTGTTTTTGTGTGGGCATGCAGTCTCTCGAGGTTAGACTGTCGTCAAGACGGTAACGGATGTACATAGCACAGTTATCGTCAAGGTCTTCTGTGACCTGTTTAAGCATCATGCTGAAAAAGATGCTGAACAGAGACAGTGCCAGAACACAACCCTGTTTCACGCCGTTGACGACGGGGAGGGATCCAGAGAGGTCACTGTTCAACCTAACTTGGCTGCACTGGTCTTTGTGGAGTTGGATAACCATGCTGAGGAACTTTGACGGACAGCTAAGGCGCTCCATGATCATCCATAGTCCCTTTATGCCCACTGTCAAACGCTTTAGTCAGGTCCACAAACACAACATACTGTCCTTTTTTGCTCCCTGCATTTCTCTTTGATCTGTCTGAGGACGAGCACCATGTCTGTGGTGCTCATGTTAGCTCTGAACCCATACTGGGTTCCTGGTAGATGGTCTTCAGCGATGATGGGTACCAATCTTTTTATGGGGGAACGAGAAAGGATTTTTTCTGCGATGGAGAGCAGAGTGATCCCCTGATCGTTGGAGCAATCTGACTTTTCTCCCTTGTTTTTGTACAAGGTGACGATGATTGCATCACGGAGATCACTTGGAAGTTTGCCCAGCTCCCAACAACTGACAAGGAGTTCGTGGAGCCTACTGTGTAATGCTGGTCCTCCTTCTTTCTAGAGCTCTGGTGGAATTCCGTTAACTTCCACTGCTTTGCCACTCCTCAAATGCTCTATGGCTTTGGTAATTTCTTTTATAGAGGGTAGTTCATCCAATTATGCTTTGTACGGTTGCAGGGGAATGCGGAGAACTGCTGGGTTCGGGATGACACGGTCAGCGCTAAAGAGGGATTGGAAGTGCTCAGACCAACAACTCAGAATGGATGCTTTGTCTGTAAAAAGCACTTGCCCATCTGCACTACGCAAGGGACTCTGGACCCGGTGAGTCGGGCCATAAACTAACTTGAAGGCTTTGTAGAAACCTCTGTCATCACCTAGGTCTGCGTATTGCTGAGTTCTCTGCGATATTGACCAACCACTCATTTTGCATCTCTCGAAGCTTGCACTGGGGGATGCTGCTGATGAGACGGAAGGCAGCCCTCCTCAAAGGACATAACGGCTGATCTTGGTGGGATGATCTCTTCTTCGCTAGCAGTCCCTGAATCTCTTGGTTGTTCTGGTGGTAAACATCAGAACCTCTTCAGATGTCTGCAGAATGACAGCTGATCGCAGAGTATTTCAGAAGAAATGTCTTCTGGGCAATCGCTGTTTTCAAACTTGGACTGTAGACCTGCTTGAAAGTCAGCTTTCACTTCAGTGGACTGATGTTTGTTCAGATTGAAGTTTTTCTTAGGGAGACTTCCCTTTCTTGGCTTAGTTTTGAAGAGCAGCCCGAGTTTTCAGCGCACTAAATGATGGTTGGTGTGGCATCCAGCACTGGGCATCGCTTTGGTGTGAATGACGTTCTTAAGGTCACGCTTATGCATAAGGACGTAGTCAATAAGGTGCCTATGTTTGGACCGAGGATGCATCCAGGTTGTTTAAAGCCTGTCCTTTTGCTGGAAGCGCCCATTGTTGTTGCAGTTACCAACGCCGTATCTGTCAAGTACTCCTTTCCAGGAAACTGCATCTTGGCCCACTCTAGCGTTGAAATCACCGAGGATTATCCCCTTGTCGTCTGCAGGGGTGCTTTGGAGACAGCAGCGGAGCTCCGAGTAGAACTTGTCTTTTTTTGCATGTTCCGCTCGAAGAGTTGGAGCGTACTCACTGAAAAGTGTGGCATACCGCTTATTTTTCCGAGGAAGACGCATGGACATCATGCGGTCGGAATGAATAGTTGGCAGATTTTCTAGCCTGGAGGCGATGGAGCTGCTGACTATGAAACTGGTCCCTGAAAAGCGCCCCTTTTTTGAAGGTTTCTCTGTCTAAAAGAGGGTGTATCTGGCGTCATGCTCTTAGAGGCTACATTCTCCTGGGAAGTTGACCTCGCTAACCTTGTCAGTTCATGTGCAATCAGAGCTGAGTGACGTTAAGCTGCGTCAAGCATGGTTCTGACGTTCCAGCATGTGACTTGCAGTATTTTTTGCACTCTTGGTGGTGGGTGCGTGCCTTCCTTGTTTTGATATTTTAGGATCGCTTGAGAAGATACCCATCGACTGCGGCAGGCCAACTGGGGGATGAGAGTCGAGCTTCGGTTAGGTCACCATTTCTAGGCCCCTCTCCTTGTGGAGCAAGCAGTGCTGTCCCTAAAGAGGGCTGCTTGGTCGTTCTGGGTGCTGCCGGTTGATGATGTCGTCTCAGGTCAACATCAGACGACCAATATCCTGAACTACCTGCATACAGGATTGGGACTGCGGCCTCCTGTGACATCTTTCATCAGCCATTTCACCTCTTTTCCATGGCTACAGGGCTTGGAAGTGTTGGTACTGTCGCGGACGTGGACTTGTCCTTTCAGCCAACGCAATGAAGTTTTTTGGTGGAGTGAAGTGTGCGCAGTACTGCCCTACCCTTTACACCCGTGGTTCATCTATCATGGCCTAGCAAGGTGGGACGGTAGCAGCGAGGTCCTTGGGTCGTAGGTTTTATGTCAGACTGTCCTTGTCATTGATAGATTGCCTGACAAGATGTCGACCTCCATCTGTTCCTGGTATTTAATAGCTATTTGACCAATAGCTAGCTCCCTAAACATATCTTATCACCCTTGAGACTGCGTGAACCTGGGAGCAATGGCAATTAAGGGGTCACTCCACTCTCCCCAAAACTCTTGAACTCCCGAACCAGAGCCTTACCACTGGTTGCAGTATAACGTCTTACCTAGGAATCAACGGAATTAGTTCCACTCCAATCGGAGTCATAGAGACAGTGTACGAACAAATTCGACAAAACTGCATGACAAGGATACCTCAGGTGGTCTTGATACGTGCTTGGATACCAACCCAAGTATTTCTACGTCTCCGCGTAATATGCTACACGGTCGTTTAGCAAGAAGCTTCCTCCGGCCTTTGACAGGTTTTGTTTTTCATCTTGCTGGGTATCTAGCCACCCTCCTCATCAGAAACCTTGGTGGGGGTACCGGTTTAGTCACCGATAACCTGATTATGAAACAGATAATACCGGATTGCATAGTACCCGTAGTGCTATGAGTGACCTGACAATATATTAAATTTGCATAGAGGAATTGTATTATATTAATTGAATTACCATGGCTAGAAAATCCAGCAAGCACTTCCATATGAGATACGGAACACTTGACTGCTGTTACAACCTTATTAGGTCTCATCAGCAGTGCATACTGTGATCTCCACCTCTGGAGATCAAACCAGTAACCACAGCCGAAACTCTACCACTAGACCACCGGTCCACATCACACACAAGCGATGCAAAATTAACTAGTCATGGTAAATGCGCGACCACTTAACCTGGTGTGTCTTGAAGATACATTTGATCAGCTGTCCAGTGTTCCGTATGTCGCATGGAAGGATTTTCTCGTCATGGTAATTCAGTTAGTATATATATATATATATATAATAGAGAATGAGAAGCCGAATATGACACATGATTATTAGATGAATTTGATTGGAAATTAAATGTGAAATTTATCTGATATGAAGATTCTACTTTCGTCAATTATTCTTTTAAGCAATTATATAGTTTTCTTAGAGGCACCGAGGATCTAATAAAGGAAAAATGAAAAGATGTGTCTTTAGATATTTTTTCATTATCAAGTTCAATATTTCTTCTTTACTTTCTTAGTAATACTTTGTAATCGTGTTAAGAATGAAAACTACAATTGCTAAATTTTTGAACGGCAGATGATGATGAACCCGGTGATTGTTCACCAATCATTGTTTGAAACGCCTGCAACCTACTCGACAAATATGGCAGAGTTTGGTAATGCCGTGGAAAGAAACAAGAAAAATTATCTATATCTATTCTGCAGGAAGACAACTTTTATTATTTGGACCAAAACAGGACCTTTTCCCATACAAACTGCAACTCTGTAATACCCAGCCACTAAAACCCTCTATAATATCAGTTCCTAAAAGGCATTTAGCAAGTGTTTCAGTTGTCTAACATAAATTCTACTGAATATGCTTCGACCATTTTGGAACGTGAAAAATTTCCAGAACAAATTTTCCAGTTTTCAAACACAACGTCGTCTGATATCCACCGAAAGTAAAAATAAAATGAAGATCTACTCATTAAAGTGTTATATAGTCATCTACAACATCATAACGACACAATAATAAAGACGGACGCAATAATAATGATAAAGACGCAGGAAGGAAGACGCAGGAAGACTTCTTTAACAAAATATTACCTCTCCCTTTATTGCAAGGGTTCGAAAGGGTTGTTCATGGTTTGCGTGTGAGAGGGAGCTTGAGACCGAACATAAACTGTAATATCTTGACCCCACTGTTATGACCGTCACGTTGTGTCTTTCTTGTTCTCTTGATGCTCAACCGGAAGCCTAGGGCCCACTGCTGGATGATGGCTTTCTTTATTGCATCTTATCAGCATCTTCTCTGGACCCCAAACTCCATCAGGGTTTCCGAGGGCCCCCTCGGTCGGGTGTGGCTTTCCCTACCACACCTCAACTCCAACTGTCTGGAACTCTCCTGGCAACTGCTCTGGCTCGTCGAACTCAACTCAATTATGTAATCGTTCGACGCCCACTCGATCTTTGAAATCGAATGTTTAATCGTCATCAAACTGTCTTGCAGTTCAGAGGTCACTCTCTTCCGGTGCATCACTCTGTAGTGTACCATGGGAATTTTTCTTGCTCAGCCAATTTCCGCCCACGCGATTTCCTCTCATAACTGCCATTAGAATGTGTCACCTCCTTCCGGTGCATCACCTTGAATGGCATTTTTGGCCGGGTCAAAAGGTCAAAACATAACAAAAGCTTGATTTTCCTGATAAAATGTTTTTGAATTGAACAGAACTTGGAATAAAAGCTAAAGTTTAAAAACAAAGAAAGGATTTATCCGATTTACCTCAAAGTCAAATTTGACATGGACTCATTTTACCGTGTGGGAAGGGAGTCTCATTCGTGGACGTAAACAAAAATACTGTTCGGCATTCCTCTTTTAAGGCGCCTCAGGTGCTATGCAATAAACTTAGCCCTGATAGGTATGTCTTACCTGAAGAGAATGATTACTACGACCAAGTGGTCAACTTTTATAACTCATACGGGACGAACACCTGATAGGCCCACCCGAGAGTAGATCTTTAAACACAAGAGAGTATTGTTTTTGATAGATTGGCCACCGTTGTCGAGGGCGACCAGAAGGCTCCCTTTTCAATAGCTACTACACCAAGGTGTAGGGATGGGCGCTACTCCTTTCCCTAAATTGCTCCACTATACCCCTGATAAGTACCTTATATTGCAGAGTGTTAAGCAAGGAGGTATCAAGTACCATTTTTAAAGTCTTTGGTATGACGCGACCTGGGATTGAACCCAGGTCTCGCAGACCATTGGCGAACACTCGACCCTTCCGAAATCGTGTAACGTTTACAAAATATGCACATTTAAAATGATTTTGCTTATCACATCGTACTTAGTTTTCTTTAAATCGATCGTTTTGCTCGCTATTATATTCTAATCCTTCCTTCCTACCTTCCTTCTTTTGAGGACATTTGAAGATAATAGCATCTACAAAAGCATACTCACTTTCGCGTTTACAATGATTTGGTTTGGTTTCATGACATATCAATCTTTGTAAGTCATTCAATGCCATATCCTGTTTATACATATACATTATACATCATTTGTAAACAGATTTTGTTGATAACATTGATAGATAAGAATGAATTCATTTTTTTTTTGCTCACTGGTAAATGGTTTAAAGTATTTCTATCTAACATGGATAATTCTATTTATTATTAATCATTTGTTTACACACAGTTAAATGGTGCCAAGTATTGCTATGCGTCACAAACAATTCAATTAAACATCAGTCATTTGTTTACACTCAGTTAAATGATCAAACGGTTATATTTCTAAGAATATGCCATTATCCCCCTCTCACACATGCACGTCTATTTTGACTTGGCGTAATTGCACCTCTCAAGGTCCCATATATGGATCAAAAAGATCTGTTTGAGATACTATTTAAAATTGTTTTGAACGAAATAAATTGATTCCTAAAATATTCATATAGTAACCAAGTATTAAACACTTACCTGTTTAAAACGATTGTGAATAATCCCAGTGTATCAATGTGATTGCGATATCACAATGTATACCTTGCTGAAGGGTACCATCCAAAAATGGGTGTCCTTGGAATAAGACTATCCTGCATTTGATGAGAGGCTCCAGTTCTGGAAATTTAGGGAGTGTGGAGTTAACTCTTTATTGCCATTGCTCCCTGATCCATTCTGACCCGAAATTGAAATGCCTGTTAGGATCCCATCTATTGGTCAAAGAGATCTGTTTCAAAATTGTTAATATTCGATCGGAATACTTGGAACTATATAACTGTGTGCAAACAAATGATTAGAGAAACTCTTTAAATGTGCAATTTGGAAAAAAATGCAATGGAACACAGAAAATGTTGCTTGGATTGTGAACAAGTGTTGAGAAACTAATTAAATTTCTGCAGTCAATAACTCCTAAGTTGATTTGCGTTAACAAAATTAATCACACCAAACAACCTTCATCAGATTTCTATAGGTTATTTTTTATCCTTCTGAAATGTTTTAAATTATTTGTATTCAGCTATGGGCTTGCTATTAATAACAGCATCAAGACCAACCAAAGTCTTTATTAGACCCTAAACGTAATCTGATTTATCCCCTTCCTCCATAATTGCAAACAGAATTGACAATTCTTAGTGCTTCAACATGTCTTGGCTATGATACTAAACTGCTTCCAAGTGTAAGGCTCCTTTTCTGAAGCTCAGAGGATGGTGGAGTAACCCTTTATCGCGATTACTTTCAGGTCCACTCTGAACCGAAATGTTGGTGCACGTTAGGGTCTCATGTATTAGCCAAATAGATTTGTTTTTAAATTATTTTTATTTGATTGGAATACTTGATATTACCTGAGTGTAAATTATTCACATGAAGAATTGCTACTTGAAGCTAAAATTGTTTAGTAACAATTAATTTTATTAGTTACTTGAAACCATATCACCGTTTACAAAGAAATAATTATTATTAAATAGAAACAGTTACTTGAAACCATATAATTGGTTGTTTTGTTTTACGGTGTATTAACCTTTTTCGGGTCTTTTGACACTGAATTAAATTTCAAACAATCCAGTTT
Source organism: Sepioteuthis lessoniana (assembly GCA_963585895.1). Lineage (NCBI taxonomy): Eukaryota > Metazoa > Mollusca > Cephalopoda > Myopsida > Loliginidae > Sepioteuthis > Sepioteuthis lessoniana. Next base: position 146,531 of record CAUZXS010000085.1, on the reverse strand, counting down.
AGTATAAGTATTGTTTTTGTATGCAAACAGTTAAATGTCAAAACGGTTCTATTTTAAACAATTCGGTTTAGCATTATACAGCTTAGTTCTATTTGACCCATAGATAGGACCTATTAGGTGCTACCACTTCGGACCGGAGTGGACCTGGGAGTGATGGCAACGAAAGGGTACCCGTATTCCCCAAAGCGCCAGTATCACTGGAGCCTCACCATCAGATTGTTTAGTGTCATATCCAGAACACACATTGGGGGAGTTTTACCCCTCTGCAGAGATGCAGTCAGTGTGTTTTACAGCCCCAACTGACAGAGCAATTAGTTATATTAAGAATAATTATTTGAAGCTATAATTTTTTCTAAGAATTATTATTATCACTTGCTTAAAACCATATAATTTCTTGAAAATTATATGCGCTTGATTTGAAATATTTGATATCTGAAAATTGCAAAAAATTATTAGACAAATAAAAAGGTGCAAATTTTAAAAATGCAGTCGAACACTGAGTTTATATTTATTACGATTAAAGATTAAACTTACAATTATTCAATTTTTCTCCAATGTCTCAACCTAGTTTGACCTATTTGAAGACACGTTTAGCCGACCTAGCTCATGGGTTTGCTGATACTACGGTTGTCTCGAAAGAATTCCTGTGGCAGAGGAATCATTTCGAGGTGGCTAACGGTTTAAAACACACTTCTGACATCCTGCTTACTCGACCGGATAAGGGTGCTGGCGTTGTGATCCTGAATCGCACTGATTATATTACAAAAATGGTTGCTATTTTGAACGATTCTACCAAATTTTTAAAACTTGGTCATTTATCCCATGATGACAGCCATTAGTTGGAAATTAAGTTGCAGAAGCGGTTTCTAGAATTGTTCAAGATAAAAATCTTTCTGCAGAGAAGTTTATGAGTTTATACGTCCCATAGGCCCACAGATACCAATGATGTATAGACTACCAAAAATCCATAAGTCGAGTATCACTCTGCAACCTATTTTGGTCATGTGTCATCTCGCACAATATGCATTGGCGAAATGGCTTATTCAGTTACTTAATCCTGTTTTAGAATTTTATTCAGGATTTTGTGTTGGCGATTCATTTTCTTTTGCTTCCATTATTCGTCAACTCTCTCCTTGTGTTGACTCTCAATTTTTGTGTCTTTTAATATTGCTTCGTTGTTTCTATTTCGACTGGCTTTTTATACCGTAGTCATTTAACATCAGTTCCTTCATTCTCTAAAAATGTTTTTGTAGAATTGATGGAATTGGCTTCTAAGTCAGTTTCCTTTATTTTTAATGGCACTATGTATCACCAGGTAGACGGTATTTCGCTCATAGGACCCGACAAAAATATTTGCGAATATAGGGCCAAATGAAGAACCCATGTGAAAGCTACAAATACCTGCGTGGCCAATTATAATGATGGGTGCTTTCCTGTTTTACACCGAGCGAGGACTAAACAACATCTTCATGCCCTCGAGGTAATTTATATTTTATTTAATCGTCCGTCTCTATGTAAACAGATTCCAAAGCGCTCCTTACATCTTCTTGGAGATGTTTCTGGTGTGACTTAGGGTGGTTTTATTCATTTTTTTTTCTCCTCCTTTGTTGAACCAACATTTCTCATATAACCCCCCTTTTTACTCATTTGTCTTTTATATTCTAGTGTCATTTATGATTAAATATTTCGTTTTTTTCCTTTTCTCCTCGCATTAACATTTCCCTGTCACTATATATGATTCCTTAAAGTATTTCGGAATACAAATTTACATGTACGTATAATTTAATTAAACATTTATATGGATAAATTTCGACAATGAATAACCTATGAAGGTTGATATGCCGTTAAGTATATAAACGAAATCAATCGGTGCATTATGATTCGCACGTCTACATTTAAAAAATAACTAAGCTGTATATGCCATCATTTTTAAATGCATATTTTTATATTATATTTGTTAGTATAATATACAAAAAATATCAAATGCTCTTAGCGCTACACCTGGAAGCAATAGGGCGCCCTAAGCAACTGTTTATTAAAGAGCTTTTACCTCGGGCCAACCTTTGGCAGGTTTGAATATCTGGATTTTAAATGTTCTAATTTTTTTATATTGAAATATGAATTCTAAAACGATTTCTCGTTGGGTAAATTAAAGCAAGAAAACCTTTCTAGAATTCATGTATAGATCATCATCATGATCGTCGTCTTCAAGATGTGCCGACAGCATGGATTCTCTTGACTGTATCTCACTATCTGTTCCTATTGACAATCGCTTTCGGCAAGTCTTCGGTATACCATCACAGAGCTTAAGAATGCAAGTTTTTTTCTGGTTGAACAACACTGATGTGTCCACGTAGAGGAGTCCAGAGTAGAACGTTGCTTATGTGGTAGCCTTTATTTCTCTAACATGCCTTTCACGTCTAAATTGGATGGCTTGCGAGATTAGAGGTAAGTGACCGAACAGCTGTAGCCTTATTTAGTGTTGCTAACATGATTTGTTCAAAACAGCAAGCAGCATTCTTGTGTAGTTCATATCTTGCTTTTTCTTCAGGTGGTGCAACCATGCAGTAGTACTGATACTGCTATAACATGGAAAAAAGTAATGTTAAATAAAAAGAAATAACATATTTTGAATACAAATTTTGAATCATATATGCTATTCTATAGAATCATTGGAGATTGGAACTATGAAATCTTTAAATCCTTAAACCAATTTGGAGAAAGAAACTCTGAGTTCAAACCAGCTGTACTCCACTTAAGAATTGAACTTCTGTAATATTTTGCACCTGGCAGAGAGGTCGGTTAAATACATAAATCAATTTGAATTGGAACCAATTCTTACTTGGGAAAATATCTATCTTCGTGAATGAGTAATCCCCTTAAAAGGTTTGCAAAATTAAGAAACAAAAATTTCTTTTGAAATTTATTGAGTTAATACGTAATTTTATTTTAGATTATTCTAAAATTTTATTTGAAATCTTTTTTCTTTCAACCGCTAGTCAGTCAATACTCCATATGTCAGTTATTCAATTAACTTAATTATGTTTAATTAGCAATATCTAGCCATATTACAAACGTTCGATTTCAGTTTCCTTGGTTAATAGCTTATCAAACTTTCCGGATACACGTTGTCTTCATCGACTTTTACATTGATATCCTCCTGTTTCAAATTTCTTGTGCCAATTTTAATGGACTGTAAAGTCACCAGTGATTTCCCAAAGTATTTTCTGAGATCCTGTTACACCATTCTAATAAAAATCCTTTTATCAAATTCAACCTCACGAAATTCCTTCACAATAGGTATAGTTTCTGACTGAAGGTGGAACACCTACTACTACTTAAAACCTTAATAAACTTCAAATGTTTCTCTACAAAACAAAGTATCACGTCATTTTCTTAAACAGAATTCTTAGATAATATCGAGGGCATGATTTTTTCCCAGAGACTATATATATATATATATATATATATAATTAACCTATAAGATTCTGAATGTGTGAAAAAACACAGATGATACAATTTGCAAATGAAAATTATACAAACTGATATCAGGGAAAAAATTCATTAAAAAAGAAAAAAGTCACGGCACGCGTACTGTTTAAAAATAATCAAATAGTGCTGCGATGCCAAGCCAAAAAGAAAACACTTGCAGAATCATTTAAGCTTACCAAAAAAAAGTGCACGATACACTAAGTAGATTGATTTTTTGTTGTTTTTTTTTTTTTGTTTTCTTTTTAATTGGATCATTTTTGAGATGAGGCTTCTTAATCTGAGAATTAATTTTTAAAGTCCGCAATAAATAAAAATTAATTCTCACGCTAAGTAGAGTGAACTTAAAGTAATGAAGCCTACAGAGTCAGACCAATCTTCTATTTTACGTACTGGATCATCAGGAAGAATCTAACTCTTGATCCAGTAGTTGAAGCCTTGTTAGATTGGTCTGGTTGGTTGTTTGCTTGGTTGGGTTTTATGGCATATCAACCTTTGTAGGCTATTTAATGCCAAATCCATTTTATACAAAAAATCGGTTCTATTTCAAACAACTTAGTTTAACATGAGTACATAGTTTGTCAAAAACATTTCTATTTCAAGCTATTCAGTTTGGTCAAGCAGTTCTAATTCAACCAATTCAGTTTAGGTTTGGTTTCTTTGTTTAAAGACACATCAACCTTTGCAGATTATTTAATGCCAAAGCCATCCTTCAAGAAAAAACAGTTGTGGTACTATTTAACCCATAGCTGGGAGGATAAAGGGGTTCATACCTTTCCCAAGAGTATTTTTCCGAAAGTGAACATAATGGCGCGACTGAAGTTCGAACTCGCTTACTACGATTCCGAAGTCCATCGCTTTAACAATTACATTATGAGGACACCCCCTCCCAATTCACTTTAATATAAGTAAAGATTTTGTATATGCACAGTTAAATGTAAAAAATAGTTCTATTTCAAGCAATTCAGTTTAGCATAAAAACATATCACATATCAAACATTTCAGGGCAGTCGTTGTTTGGGAGAATACGCTAGGGTTGTTGAATACACCGACTGCAGAGATGCAGTCGGTTTATTCTACAGCCCCTACCGACTGGGTAAGTAGATTGGTCTGACTTTGTAGGCTTTACTACTTTATATATATATATATATATATATATATATAATGTTTACAATAGGAAACACTACTTACGGTGGCTTCTTTACCGAGGAAATCAATAGTGATAGGTCCTTTCAAGTCCCAGAAGTCTGTCAGTATGACCTTCTTTAATGATCACTGCGTCCGAAACTTTTTCTTTACCAGAGAGTTTTTTCGACTCAGTGGATTGTTTTTTCGACTCGGACTTCTCATGGTAACAAACACATTTTTAACCCATTTGTAGACATTTTTTGCTAAAACATGTTTCTCTATACATATCACACATTCTTTTGTAAATTTCACACGGTTTGCACTTCTCAGCCATCAAAATTCTGATGAAAAAACTCTGTTCAAGCGTGGGGCGTGAGTTTGATTTGCCGCTATTTTAAAGAGTCTTATAGCAAATATTTCTGCCCAATTATTATTTTTTAAATGCTATAAACCAATTCCAAATAATGCAGAATTTACTTGTATGGAAAAAAAATCACAAAAAACATTTTTTTTTTTGCTTTAAAAAATCCCCCCTATTCATTCAATGACCTTCGTAATTAATTTCTGGTGATAAGAAAAACTCCGAGTCATTTCTGCTGTATAAAATTTCAATCTTGCAAATTCGTTTAATCATGTATAGGTTAACACCCAGGCTATACCAAGTAAAGACCTGGCAACTATCTCTCGTGATTGGAAGAGTTACTTATTTGCTAGTTATCTGATATCGCTAACAAGTCTCTTGCTAAAAATACTCTTAATGTATATATTCAACCAATTCCTCCACCATAAGTAAGGTTGGGCACAAGATCAATTTTGAAGCGGTGTAAAACCGGTTTTGAATTCAGTTTTCAGTCTACCCAACTATTTTCCTTTTGTTGGGGAAAACATATGGGTTCGTGCCTTCCCCAATAGTATTAGCGAGAAGTAAAACACGGCCTCGTCTAGGATTTGTATTTAGGTCTCCGATTTCTTTTCCTACGATGATAACCGTTACATTCAGAGCGCCTCTATATGTCTACGTGTATACCTGTGCACATCTGTATGTGTGTCTGACACCCAGCAGAAACAGCACATGATAGCGTGATTTTTACACAAAAAATTCACGTTAAATACTCTTAGAGAATAAAGCAATTTCCAGTCCAAATTTTTACAGTATGATAATTTTGTAGGAAAGAGAGTCGCTGTGACGTAATAGTTAAAGTGCTGGACCACGTCCTTGACGTAAGGGAGTTCTAACCCCAGTTTCGTTATTACGTTCATCTTCTTATCTTTGAGAAAGTTAAGAACCCCTTTATTCATACAGCTATGGGTTCAATAGATTTCTTCCGGCTCATCTACAAATCTGGCTTCAGCTTTAAATAACCAAAGAAGGTTGATACGCCATTAAACTAAGAAGCCTAACCAAACCAATTTTATGAGTTGCGTGCTGCTCTGAATGTAAGTAAAAAGTAAAGTTGGTGACCCGAAAGCTCCCTTTTCGATAGCTTACTACACCAAGGTGTAGGGATGGGCGCTATTCATTTCCCTGGATTGCTCCACTTTACCCTTGATCCGTACCTTATAATGCTGAGTATTAAACAAGGAGGCATCAAGTACCATTTTTTGAGTCTTTGGTATGACTCGACCTGGGATTGAACCCATGTCCCCCAGGGCATTGGCGAACACTCTAACCGCTCGGCCAATGCCCGGTATGGAATTTCATAACTATCTACGCGATTTCGAAAGTGTACATAATTTAAAAGAAGCACATTCAGAGCTTCAGACAGGGATAACTGAATGCACACTTTCGACATCGTGTAGATAGTTATGAAATTCCATACAATTTTATCGTGACAAAAATGTGTTGAGTGTATGTTATCATATTTACCAACCCCTCCGTCCGGGCAGGATATGACACAAGGTCAAGTTTAACAGGTTTGAATTCAGAGTTTTCCTTCTCCTAGACTAGTTGCCTCACCAAGGCTGAAGAACTTAGTCTGCCCTACTAGCTGGAGGGAGAATAATTGGATTCATACCTTTCCCAAGGGTGCTATGTGAAATGCAATCAGTCTCCTCCAGGATTTGAACTCGTGTCGCCGTGTCCATTTCCTACGACGATAACCATCACACCACGGGCACCTCCACATAAGTGGAGTGTATGTCATTGATTGACTTTATTTGAAATACGTGCAATAAAATTTTCAAATGTTTAAACTAATTTGAAATCGAAGATAGTCTCTGTTTAGCTTGAGAGATATCTGAGTTGGGGTGAACTTCGAGCAAAATCTTCAAATCGTAACAATGTAAAGTTTCTGGTAATTAGTTCATCTGATCAACCATGAATGGTTCGCAGACATATGTGAGCTAACATCCTCTTGTGTTTCCCAGGAATCATTACGAAATTTTGCTGACTTGATAAAATATTCAAGATTAAAAAGGTAAATTTTTTTGTTTAATTAAAACAATGATAAATAGCGCACGTTTCTCGTCTAATTTCATTGATTCCTAGCGAATTGTTTCAATCGTTGATTAATTAATCAATTGATTTTAACGGCTTTTCCACCCGTCTAGGGTTATTTTATACCAAAAGATTAGGGAATCACCTTTATCGTACATTCCTATTTTTTCTATAATTGTTCCTTTCGAAGCTTTTTTTAGCACACGGTCCTATAGAATACGAATAATTTTTAAACAAGTCTTACTGAATTCATAGATAGGACCCTAACAAGTACTATCACTCCAGATAAGAGTGAACTTAAGATGAATGGTAATTAAGAGGTACTACACACTCCAGAACTGAAGCCTCACCATCAGACACAGTTTAGTGTCATACCTAGGATGACCCTATTTTTTGGAGGGGGTACTGCCTCTTTACAAGCATATCCTAAGCCCCACTCACAGGACGATTCAAGTTTTGGGGAACAAACTTTCCTGTCCGTAAAATATCAATACGTACAATATTTCCTTATCGCTCATTTTAAAAGTATGAGGGTACCGGTCACCCACCTCCTAGGGTGTAGTGTCTACAGTACTGGAATATGACATTGTTGTATGCGAGTTCGAACTCCAATCGCACTATTACGTTCACATTCAGACTAATACCCTTGGTATTAACTCTCTTCACCCAGATATGGGTTAAGTAGTACCGCTACTGTCATTCTACAAGGATGACTTTGGCATTTAATAACCTAAGAAGATTGATATCAATACAAAGTTTGGTTCCCGTGATCCCTCTGTTCAATTCTAATTTTTTTTATTTCAAAATTTTAGAAAGATATTTTTAAATTAAGAACGTGGAAAACTAGTATAATCAGAGAATATAATCAAAGGCCCGTTGTGATGCAAATGTAAACAATCTTACTTACATCTAAATAGTGACGACTTGCCACTCTTATATCTTGTTTCGTTTAATTAAACCAGGCGAATTCCAGAGCGATATGTGTACTGAGAGAAAATGCAATCCGTTGGTTATGTCTGTAGGCAATTAACTGAGCGGGTATATAGCGTCAAGATAAGTTTAGATTGACGATATTTCTAAACTCTCTCTTACTCAGCAGTAAATGATAATTACTGGGGACAGATCTCTGAGCCATTATTAGTGTTTGTCGGAAGTTGGTCGGTTGGTTGGTTTATTTTACGGCATATCAACCCTTTTCGGGTCATTTAACGCCGAATTAAGTCATTTTGATTAAAGTTTCAAACAATTCAGTTAAATATAAGTATAGTTTTTTTGTTTACACACAGTTGAATGTAAAAACAGTTATATTTCAACCAATTCAGCTTAGCGTAATTACACAGTTCTATTCAACATATAAATAGGACCTTATCAGCCGCTATCACTCCGGGCCAGAGTGGACCTGAGAGTGACGACAATGAAAGGATACTCCGAATTCCCCAAAGCTCCAGTATTACTGGAGCCTCACCATCAGATTGCTTAGTGTCATATCTAGGACATTCGTTGGGAGAGTTTTACTCCTCTGCAGAGATGCAGTCGGTGTATTCTACAGCCTCAGCTGATTGGATCATTGTCGGAAGTTAGATATCTAACAAATACCTTGAGTTTTCGCCGATAACAAGTTGTATTAAAAAAATAGCATGCCAAGATAAACGTTAAGAGTTACAGATAAAATAAAGAATTCCATAAATTTCAGAACTTTTTGTTTTGAAAAAAGTTAATGATTTTTTAAAATCAAAAACGATGATTTTTATCATTAACGTTTTTCGAACTATTGTCTTCATCTTTTTTGTTATTTCCACAACGTTTCGGTCGATATGTCCTCCGGCCTTCTTCAGGTGTTTGTCAAACTCGGGAACCTTCACGGAACTTCGAACTACGTCCTTTATTGAAACCACGGGGGTCGCCTGTTCTGATTCCGTTTGCCATAACCGGGTACAAGTGTCAAGTATTCCTGTATATTACTCGTCTGTAGTGAGGATTGAACCTGCAACCTTCAGGAAAAACCTTAATGATAAAAATCAACAAGCTTCGTCTCAGAAATTTAGACAACTAAAAACGATGAATACTGGTATAATCGTTCCAAAAGAGATAGATTAATTCGGCTTCTTTTTTTTTTTAATTTAATAATAATTTTTAAAAAAATGAATTCATGATTTTGTGAACAAATTTATTTTTAAATTCAGAAGAGAAAAAATACAGATAATTATTTGTAAATAGAGAAACTGAAAATAATTATATGTAAATTCTTTCAGATAATTAATATTTAACAACATAAAATGTTTCCGAAAAAAGGATCTTTCAGGTTTAAAATTGTCGCCGCTTAGGCGCTTGTAAGGAGGAACTCGTGAAAGACATGATACTGGGAAGCAGTATCTATGCTATTTCAGTGGCCATCATGGCGTGGAATGGTAAGTATCATACCTTTGTAAAATTTTTACAGGGTACCTCATCTTACGTGGTGATATACTATATCCGGCTTGCTCCCCAGTTCTATCTCCTTATGATTACTTCCTCTGGGGATTACCTGATGTCTTCAGTCTTTAGACATAACCCTATCAGACAACTGATGAACTGAAAAAAAATTATTCGGTTTGGTTTGGTTGGTTTTATGGCATATCAACCATTTTAGGTTATTTCTTTATATATATATTGAATATATATGATTTGTAAACACATTTTTTATAACATTTTAAAACAAATCTGAGCTAATTTTTGCACATAGGTAAATGGTTTCAAGTATTGCAATCTAATACGAATAATTCTATTTACTAGTAGTGTCATGTATCATTAACAATACAATTAAAAATTTGTTTATACACAGTTAAATGATCAAACAGTTCTATTTCTAACAATTCAATTTTTTCATTCAGTTTAAATGTCAAATAGTTCTATTTAATCCATAGATAGGACCCTATCAGAAGCTACCAGGCCAGGCCAGAGTAGAACTGGGAGCGAGGGCAATGAAGGGGTACACCGCATATCTCAAAGCTGCAACATTACTGGAGCCTCACCATCAGCTTGTTTAATGTCATATCCAGGATACTCGCTGGGGAGGGGGCTTACTCCTTTCCTACGATGTTGTCGCTGTATTCTACAGCCACAGTCGATTGGGCTTTATGAGAGAGGGTATAAATGTTTCCCTTGAAATGACAAAATATTTGTATCTTGGATTTAGAAGAAAATGAACTTTTACTTAAGAAAATTGTTTGGGGTACTTATTTATCGGCGTCACGGTAAATTAAAAAAGACAGCAAAATATAAATAAACAAAATACAAAAAACGTATAATTTGTGCGAACTATTCCCAAAGACGTCCTTCGTTTTTACTTCTTAAGCACCCAGTTTTTTTCTGCGAAATGCGCGGTAACTCACCCAACAAGACGTGCTCAGGGGATTTAACAAATGCAGCTGAGTCTCATTTTCAATTCGTCTTAGCTTCTTTTCTTACTTTGTTCTACACTGGTTGAAAAAAGAGGACCCACTATCAAACGGATTTTATTACAAAAGCAGGTCTACCCCTTCTATTCCTTTATCAAATTTATCTTTTATTTCCTGTTCAGTATCCCACTGATTATCGGCAAAAAAATGAAGACTGAATTAGCGAATAACCGTTAATGATAACCTTAGAAGTTATTTCAACCTAACCCGTTTCTTTCAGATATCTTTAGACGTGCCTACACGAGTGTGTGGGGGGTTTTTTTGTGGGGGGGTACTTTATTAATGATAATTACAAAATCAGTTATCTGTTCGTAATATGGTTCTTGTTTCGGTATAGGAAATTGCATAATTCATTTACTCATATAAATTTCTGTTAAATCTAATATTATAATAGTATATCTGATAATTTCCGCGTTGAGTGAGAAGATATTTTTTTGTAAACTATGATGATTTCAAGATATATTGCTTTATCGCTTCGAATATATCCTCTACCATGTGAAATATGTATATCAAATACATAGTGATGACACGGTGACCAACTACAGTTGCTAACTTTTCAGTTAAGTAGGGCATAAAAGAAATTCTGAAATTCATGTGCAAATATCTTCCATGTCTCTTCTGATTATATATATATATATATATATATATTCATATATATCGTCGAAGTTAGGCTTCCTGATGATCCGATAAGGTGAAACTTTAGACGAAGATTTTCGACTCGCGATTTAAGTTAATTTCATAATTGGCTCCACTTGTGTTGAGCACTTTTGTAATTGTAGCATTGCAGGATTCGCGGAAGGTTTTTAGTTTTCTTTTGACCAACTGACTGCGTATCCCTTGATTTTTTTCAAGGGGCGGACGAGATTGGCCTTTTCTTTCTTTTTGACCCACAATTTTTTTCTTTTTCCCCCGGGCGGTGAGTCGAGATACTTTTATCTTTTCCTGGCGTTTTTTTTTTTTTATGTTTTTTTCAGGTACCGTGAATGCTGGTAGATATTAGATTAGTAAATATATATATAGAGAGAATACTATATATATATATATATATATATATATATATATATATATATATAGTATTCTAAGTCCTAGCGAAAGTTTAATTTTGGTTTGGTTTGGTTTAATGGTATATCACACCATTGTTGGTTATCTAATGCCAAATCCAGTTTTTACATATATATTAAATATATGATCTGCAAAAACATTTTGTTGGTACACATTGTTAAGTGATCAAAGCGTACTATTTCTAACAATTCAATTAAGCATAAGCATTTGTTTGCGCTCAATCTAAATGATTTATCATAAGTCATTTGTCTTCACAGTCTAAATGTCGAACAATTATATTTGACCCATAGATAGGACGCTATCAGGTGCTACCAATCCGGGCTAGAGTGGACCTAGAAGCAATGGCAATGAAGGAGTACTCTAAATTCCCCTAAATCCCAGCATTACTGGAGTCTCACTATCAGATTGTTTAGCACCCGTTGGGGTGGATTTTGCCCCTCTGCAGAGATGCAGTGGGTATATTCTACCGCTCCAGCCGACTTATAATTTACACAATTATTTGGCTTCAAGTAACTAATAATATTGTATTCCTATGAAATATTAATAATTCTTCTTAATAATCATTTGTTTCCACACATTTATAGGGTTTCAAGTATTCCGATCGAATAAAAATATTTTCAAACAGATCAATTCAACCCATTGATGGGATAATAATAAGTACTATTATTCCAAAGCAGAGAGGACCTGGGATTAATGGCAATGAAGTACTTCAAACCCTCAGAGCTCTGGCACGGGAGGCTTAAAACAGGATTAAGCTTAATATCAAACATAGAATACCCCCTTTGATAGTGGGGCTTACCTCTCCACAGGAGATGCTATCGGCGTATTCTAAATTATGCCATCCAGATGTACACTATATATAGTGTGCATTTTATATATATATATATATATATATATATATATATATATATAATTCTGTGTACATCTGGATAAATATTCACATTCCTTATACATCATTGATATATATATATATATGTATATATAGTGAGAGAGAGAGAGAATAACTTTAAGTGGAGCGAGCCGTGTTTTCTAAGTAAAAAATGAGGACTTTTTCTTCGGTTACGTTTCGTAAGTGAAACCCCACGATAAGCAAGCAGTAAAGTGGAATAAATCAAGGAATATATATATATATATACCTACAAGATGAGACAGAAATTTTCTAACTTATTTCATTTCATGTGACTTTGCACAGTACTGGGTGTAGAGCATATATATATATATATATATAGAGAGAGAGAGAGAGAGAGATTGACAGACAGACCGAGACACTGGCGGAAAATAAAATTGCTATATCTTAAAGGACGTTACTGATTTCTCTTTTATGGAAAGGCTAGTGAGTAACCAGTATTTTGATGAAATTTTAATTGATTCATTGTAGTCGTCGTGCGAGACTGCGACATTGTAGATGCCGAGTTCGAACTCCGGTCACGCAATATCATTCATTTTAGGCCTAAAACCCTTCAAAAAGACAGGAACCTCCTTATCTCCCTAGTTTTGTGTTAAATAGTCCCCCAACTGTTCTTGGCTTGGGCATTAAATAACCCAATAAGATTGATATACCATTAAAAAGAGAAACCAAACCAGGCTAAACCTTATCGAATATTTTAAGTCTTTGGCTGTCTAATGACAAATCAACATACATATGCTATCTGCGTTATCATGTTCATACTGGATTACAGGCTTATATTAAACACCAAATGAAGATACAGAGTATATCAACACAAAGTCTGATTACTCTTTTTGGAAATTGTGTGTATATAAACTATAAATGTAACCATTTACTGCAATCCACGTCTATTACCTGTACATTAAGATTAAGATAATTTCAAATAGAAACACTTATCTGAAGCAATTATCTGATAAATATTAAATAGGCTGTTTACTTAACCATTTAATATTTATCAAATTATTTTCTAACGTATTGCGATTATTTACATACATATATACATATATACACAACTTTGCAAGTTTCTTTAATGTGGAAACTAGAATATTAAAAATAGATTGATTGGTGTTGGTACCGGAAAGTCTGTTCGTTTGAGTTTAATAGCATATCAAATCTTGTAGATTATTTAATGCCAAATCTATTTTTATACAAATAAACAATTTTATTTCAAACAATTCAGTTTGCCATAAGTACACAATTTAATTGTCAAAAACATTCCTATTTCAAGCAATTCAGTTTAGTCAAACAATTCTAATTCAACCAATTCAGTTTAGTTTAAGTATAGATTCTGTTTACACAGAGTAAAATATCAAAAGTATTCAATTAAACGCAAGTACAATTTCAATGTCAAAAACAGTTCTATTTCAAACAATCCAGTCTAGAATAAGTACGCAGTTTAGATGTTAAAACAGTTCTATTTCAAGCAATTCAATTTAGCATAAGTTCACAGTTTACTTCTATTTTACCCATAGATAAGACCCTATTAGATGCTACCACTTCAGACGAGAGTGAACCTGGGAGCGATGACAGTACTCAGCATTCCCCAAAGTTCCTGCATTAGTGGAACCCCACGATCAGATTGTTTAGTGTCATTAACAGGACACTCGTTGGGGGGGGGTCTAACCCTTCAGCGGAGAAGCAGTCGGTGTATTCTACCGGACCAGCCAACTGGGTAAGTAGTGTGAAGTGGTGAAACAGCAATTTCATACGACATAGTCATTGAAAGAGTATGAGGAGGGAACCCCATCGTGCTGTTTCGGTCTATTTTGTGGCATATAAATCTATGAGGGCTATGTAATGCCAAAGCCACTCTTGAAGAAGTGGTAATATTTAACATATAGCTGGAGAAATAATGGAGGTTCATGGCTTTCTCAATGGTATTAGTCAGAAAGTAAATACAATAAAGTGACTGGTGTTCGAACTTACAACGATGCCTCACTTCAGTACGTTAACTGCTGCGCCAAGCGGACTGTCCCCACTGATGTTTCAGAAGCAAGTAGTTCTTTTTATGTGGTGGACTTACTCGCCTCTCTCTTCCTGGTTTTGAATTCAAAGGTTTTCCTTCTCTTTGACCAGTTGCTAAGAGTCTAGTGTCCCCAACTATTAACCCATAGCTGGCGGAAGAACAGATGGATTCATTTCTCAAGAGTAATAGCGCCAACAGCCTCGTACAGGGTTTGAACTCGGGATGCCGATTCCATTTCTTACGACAATAACCGTTACACTGAGTGCGTCTCGATGAGTAAATAGTAGGGCAGATTGGGCTCTTTAGCCTTGGAAATACAACTGGTCTAGTTGAAGGAAAATTCTAAATTCAAACCAGCTTTAAATAGAGTAAGTTGGCGACCGTAGTTGAAGGCTCCCTTTTCAATAGCTGCAACACCGTGGTGTAGGAGAGGGCGCTACACCTTTCCTTGGATTGCTCCACTCTACCCTTGATACGCATCTTATAATAATGAGTGTTAAGCAAGGAGGTATGAAGTACAATTTTTGAGTCTTTTGTATGAATCCTCTTGGAATTGAACCCCGGTCTTCCGGGTCATTGGTAAACACTCTATATGCTAGGACAATGGGTGACGTGATGTCGCATTCTGCGGAGGGGTTGAGTGAATACATAAACACAAACTATTTACTCATGCTCGTGGGTTAGGGAATAAGGATTCATGTTTTCTCAAGAGTATTATCGTGAAGGGCACCACAAGCATTCACTTTTTCCTGCGGTCTTTTCTCTTAACAAATCAGTTGGCCGACCTGAAAACTCCATTTTCAATAGCTACTACACCAACGTGTAGTGATGAGTGCTACTCCTTTCCCTGGATTGCTCCACATACCTTTGATCCAATTCTTATAATGCTAAGTGTTAACCTTGGAGGAATTAAGTACCATTAATTGATTCTTTGATATGACTCGACCTGGGATTGAACCCAGGTCTCCCAGATCATGAGCGAACACTAAACATTTCATGTCATGCTGATTTATAGAAAAAACACATATGGAAGGAGGACTTGAGCAAATCAATCTACGTTTAGAGCTTAAGTTAAGGCTATAAACATTACTAAGTCTATTGTTAGTTTTGACAATAACCAGTTAAAAACACTGACTGGTAATAAAATACAACAACCTGAATATGTTTCAATTACTTAATATTCAACGTACAGTTAATATGGCTGGATTACAGTAAATATTTGCATATACAAATCGGTTTGTATACAAGTACCAAAATAAGGGATTTAATAACAGTACTCAGACACCATATTAATGTAGCATTTGTCCCTCTCGCATAATGATATCCCATAGATATAAATGTTATATCACATGATGGTCGAAGACTAAAAATTTATCAAGATATTGAATCTCACTTAACCTGTACCCAATCCAGGATCGGTATTGTCCTTCAGGCTAATGCATTTTCATTCTCTATCATTCTATATATACACGTGCACATATAGATAAATGTGCTTTAATTGAGTTATACATTCAGGCTGTTGCATTTTCATTCTCTATCATTCTATATATACACGTGCACATATAGATAAATGTGCTTTAATTGAGTTATACATTCAGGCTGTTGCATTTTCATTCTCTATCATTCTATATATACACGTGCACATATAGATAAATGTGCTTTAATTGAGTTATACATTCAGGCTGTTGCATTTTCATTCTCTATCATTCTATATATACACGTGCACATATAGATATATGTGCTTTAATTGAGTTATACATTCAGGCTGTTGCATTTTCATTCTCTATCATTCTATATATACACGTGCACATATAGATAAATGTGCTTTAATTGAGTTATACATTCAGGCTGTTGCATTTTCATTCTCTATCATTCTATATATACACGTGCACATATAGATATATGTGCTTTAATTGAGTTATACATTCAGGCTGTTGCATTTTCATTTTCGGAGGCTTTGAGAGTAATTGCAATTATGTTCACTTTCTTAACTACTGACTAACAAATCTGTCATCTGGATGTGAGAAATTAATCAGATGGGTTTAGTTAAAAGATATTTCGTTCAATCAGCCTGCTTTTTCCAAAGCTTTTAGTCATAAATTTGGCAAACACGAATTCAATACCATTTTCTGGGTTGATAAATTAAGAACGAAGAATGACAAATATGATTATTTTTAATTCCTTCAAAATGTTTTTTTAACGTCATGATAATTCACTGACACTGTAGACCCCTAATTTATTTTTCTCTTCTTATTTTGCTGGGCAGGCTGGGTTCTTCAACCATGGTACGGCAAACAGTCTCTGCGTTTAAAAATTGATCTTGTGACACATCCTGTTCATGGCAGAGAGGTGGAGTAAATATGTATATACCCAACGCCTCCGCTATGAGCAGGATGCGACACAAGGTCAATTTTTAAGCAAATTACTAGTTTAAATTCAGTTTTCCCTTTTAGACTGTTTGCCATACCAAGGTTAAAGAGCCCTATCCTCCCAACTATTTACCCATAGTTGAAGAATATTTTGATTAATACCTTTTCCAAGGGTATTCGCTCAGTGTGAAATAAAACCGATCTCTTTCAGGATTTGAATTTGGGTGGCCGTGTCTAATTCTTACGATAACTGTTACGCCACTTGCACTTGGGTAAATACAAATTTTTTTTACCAAAATTGGGAAAATATGAAATTTTGATTCCCGGCCTTTTCCCACACTGTAAAAATTTTCTTTAAACATTAATCAGGGTGGGGTTTGCACATCTCTTTGATTTTTCTCTGTGGCTTGCTGGAACGACAAAATTCCCGAAATGATAAAATATTCTCTATTGTTTATTAATATTAGGTCTGGTCTTTTAGTCGTGAGATTAGGTAATCCGCTGGTATCTCAAAGTCGCCGATAATCTTATACGGTTCATTTTCTAGGACAGATCCTGATTTAT
The DNA here is from genome assembly GCA_963585895.1 of Sepioteuthis lessoniana. Lineage (NCBI taxonomy): Eukaryota > Metazoa > Mollusca > Cephalopoda > Myopsida > Loliginidae > Sepioteuthis > Sepioteuthis lessoniana. Next base: position 129,133 of record CAUZXS010000085.1, on the reverse strand, counting down.
GTATGTATATATCATTAGTTGGCAGGGTCAAATTTTTTGTTTCTTGCACAATTCTCAGAGGCTCAACTTTCCCACCCTCTCATGCATATTTTTGTATTCCTTTGAGCCAATTTACTGCATTCACTTATTGATGATGTGATGTATTTTCTTAATCCCGGGATATCTTTGTTTTACATCTCTAACTTCTTGGACACAAGTAAAGAGATCTCTTTTGAACACCCATCTCGTTCAACTACTTTATGCGATGTTGCTTCATATAATTAGCCGGAATACTTATGATTACGTCACGGCAATCGGAACGGCCCAAAATTTTCCAATCAATCCTTTGGAAATCCGGAAACATTCGTGTCAATTGTTGGTAATTGACTCGCTAGTCAAAGGCAATCGCTTTTATTTATCCTTCGTGTTTCTTCTAGCTACCATGAATTCTCTTGCCTCTATTTTTTCTCCTGTAAACTGATATTCTAATTTCGGTATATAGTTTGAAGAAATAACGTCAGATCTTCTGTGCACATTGACTCAGGGATGCCACGATCAATTCGTATTTGACAAGATATCATCATCATCAAGACGTGCAGACAGAATGGATTTCTTTGACCCCACCCCCCCTCTCTCTCTCTCTCTCTTAGTTCTTGTGATGGTTCCCAATATCTGCACAGAGCTAATGTATGTAAATTTTTGCTGGTCAACCAACATGTGTGTATACGTATATGTGTATATATATATATTTGTACGTAGGTATATATGTGCGTCCAGGATTTGAACACGTGTCGCCGTATGCATTTCCTACAACAATAACTATTACACCACGAGCATCACCGTATGTGTTTGTGTGTGTGTGTGTGTGTGTGTGTGTGTGTGTGTGTGTGTGCGCGCGCGCGCGCGCCTATATATACATATATGCTTGGAGGACCTTGTAGCTTAATGTTTATCATGGTAGAAAATGGACACGACGACCCGAGTTTAAACCCTGAACAAAGCTGTTTGCATTGGACCAATCGCTTATTTTCTTGGGAAAGATATAAATCCCTACTATAAATGATCAGACTGCTCTCTTTAACTTTGGTTTGGCAACCGTTCTAAGAGAACGATAAACTGAATTCAAACCTACTTAACACTGCTTACAAATTGGTTTTGTGTCGCATGCTGCTCCTGTGGAGGGGTTCGGTAAATCTATATATCGAGGGCGACGGATCCATGTTTGTAACGCCTGCATTGCAAGATTTACATTTTTCTGTAATATAAAATCAGTTATTGATAATTTTTACTATTCTCTTCGTACTCGTTTTTTGGTTTTTTGTATTTTGCATTTTTTTCGTTTCTTAGGATATTTGTTACAAGCGATATTTTTATGGAGTGTAAGTTGAGAAAACGCTTGTTGGCTTACCGAGAAAAGACGCAAGTAAAAGCAATGAATTAGTAGCTTCTCTATTGCTTTTGTTGTCGGGATCATGAAAGACATAACATAAGACTAGGTAGGTGAAAGAGAGACAGTTACAGAAAAGCAAAACTATTTTTGCTTGCGTTCTCGTCGTGGTCAGAAAAGGTCATGGCTTTAGTCTTCCCTGTTTTATTATTCTATTTACGCTTAATGCGTGAAAAAGAGAGACAGGATATCATAGTGAATGAGGAAAAGAGAGACAGTCATAGAAAAGCAAAAATATTTTTGCTCATTTTCCAGCCGTATTAAGTCAGCAGACACTCTCTACTCAAGTGATTATGTTTTCATTACCTCATGCGGCTGAAATCAAAGACTTGCTTATTCAAAGAACTCATAGTCGAATAGATTTAAACGAAAAATGTGTATTATTTGGTTCTGAACATTTTGGGTGACGATATTGTTCGGAGGTGCCCGTGGTGTAATGGTTATCGTCGGAGGAAATGGACACGGCGACACGAGTTCAAGCCCTGGACGAGACTGATTACATTTCACATAGCGTTAATACCCTTGGGAAAGGTATGAATCCAGTTATTCTCTCTCTAACTATGGGTAAATAGTAGGGCAGACTAGTTTCTTCAGCCTTGGTGAGGCAACTTGTCTAGGAGAAGGAAAACTCTGAAATCAAACCTGTTAAACTCCACTTAAAAATTGACCTTGTGTCATATCCTGCCCGAGCGGAGGGGTTGGGTAAATATGATATTGTTCGCAAAGATTTAAAACAATAGGAGAGTTCAGATTTGTTGCATTGCTACGCTTACGAAAAAAAAATCCGATGAAAGCGTTTTTTACTTTGTATGTACAAAAAAATGAATTTTGAATGGTTCAAATTTTTATGAGCTGAAATTATTTTGTGGTGCAGATTTTACAAAGTAAGCGTCAAGCACTCAAAGAGTCGCCGAAAAAATACGGGAACTAGAACTAAACCAAGCTCGGGCAGAAGTAACCAAATGACTATGTTTAATTCAGACCATATACCTGCCACATCTGCTTCCTGTGAGAGATCGACTTCTTCACTAAAGCGTGTAAATAATTATATGAGGTGTTTCCAAAGCGAAGAGCGATTAAGTAATTTGGTTATTTCCCTGAATAAAGACCTTTTAAAAAATATGAAGGTAGAGTGTGGTGTTGGTGCTCTTTATAACGAAGTGATCAATGAATTTGCTAAAATGAAAGGAAAAATTGAATTGATTTACAAATAAATTTTAATACCTCATTTTTGTTGTTTTTATTTTCTCTCGTAACCAATGGAGGTCATCATCGTCACCAAGGTATTGCTAATAGGGAATGGAGATATGAAGTCCACTGGTATTAGGTTTGTTGGTAGAAGTGTGTTTCTTCACATTAAAATTAATTGACACCACTTTCACAGATGGTGAGGAAGCTAAGAATTTTTCGGGGGCACAGAATAAAGCCCTCCTTCTCCCGGCAATTAGCCTGCATAATAAACTATGTGCCCTGAATTTCAAGTCACCCTTTGCCACTAATGTATATATATATATATATTTATAAAATCATGAAAATTTTTACATACATATATGTATATATTCATATGTGTGTATGTGTGTGCGCATGTATATACTCTATATAAGTTTATGTGTCATATATATATATATATATATATATATATATATACACTATCAATGTATCCGCGCGTGTGTGGTCACGAATTTCATTATAGTAAAAAAGAAAGAGCGTGATGCTCTTTGATTATTACAAAATGTACCTGATAGAGAATCAGAGACATAACAGATTATCAAGGTTAGATTTTCGATTAAATTTTCGCTGACAATGGAAACAAATCGCCTCGATTGTCCGAGACCTGGATTGGATTCCGAATTTTTAAAAATTTCTGAAAGAAAAATGTTTACAACGTAACTGAGGATAAATGGAAAAAAATGATAATGAGTTTTCCATCTGTTAGTATTCGCTTTTAAATCATCTATATCCCAGTTCGTGTTCACCTTGCTTTTTGCATTACTAACATTTGATTATCGATATGTGAAGACAGATACAAAAATAAGACGCTTATCTGCTAAAAAATGTGTCAAACACCTAAAATGAATTTAAGACATCGGGGAATTCTCTGAATCCATCTTTAAGAGCTATGGGAAGAAATTGCTTGCAGAATAGATCTTCGATACTAAAGTGAATGTTACTTTAAGGTTTCATTCTAAATTCTGAGCCGAAATATATTGCATTCTCAAAATTAAACAACTTCCTTCAAAAGAAAAATTGCTAGTTTTAAATGGTATTGTTAGACAACTAAATTGAGTGGTCTCCCTTGTCACAGTGTTTGAGGAACTGTCCCACGTCATGGGTTCTATTGGGTCACGTGACAAGGTAAACTGAGGAATCCGCCTCTTTGACGAACAGGTCTTGAGAAGAGCACACGTTGTCGTTAATCATTCAGCTACGAGCACATGCTGCCTCCCTCCGTTATCTTCCAAATCTGAGAAGAGTAAGTGATTTCCACCTTTCTACGGTATGGTCTTCAATTCATGTTCCTTGAACACATTGTGACTTTCTTATGGTGTGGGACGGGAACTTAGTTCCTTCCTTGTTTTGTGTACAATTCAATTAAATGTCATATTATAATCGTTGACTTTTCCTTTTCCCATAGAATATTCTATGTTAGGTTACTCTCTTTCGGATAACCTAACGCATTATAAGAAATGGGTTTTTATCTACGAATTAACACTTCGTTAAATCTTATTGTATCTAGTCGAGCCAGTAATATTCCCATTCGGTCCCAAAAGGACGAACATTGAAATGACAAACACAATGAAAAGTCGCATGAATTAATTTAAAGAGTAGAAGAAAGAACAAGTGGGAGGGAAATTTTAGAAAGAGAAGTATTTTACAAGAGGTAAAAGAAAAAATAGACGAGGAAAAAGTTAAGCGTATTTTAGAAAGTGGCTGCTAAATTCGAAATTGGTCTTGTTTAAGAAAGGTCTGTCTGTATTTACGTGGAAAGCTTAAAGCATTTCAAGTTTGTTTTTTTTTATATAATAGGGACGTATTTTCAGTTAGAATTTTTCGATATTTTTTTCAAACCTATTAACATTTTTCCCGCCAGAATAGTTTGCCTCTTTCATGAATTCTCCTCTCTCATTTTCTTCTTCCTACTCTTTGAATAAATGCATAAGGCTCGTCATTGTGTTCGTCGTTTCAATGTTTGTTCCCCTGAAGCTTGTTTCAACTAGCACCGAAAATACGGCGCATTTTCAGGATAAATCATTTACAAATTAATCAAATATCAGCATTAAATAACCCATATTGGCGGTTGATATGCTGTTAAATATACTAAACCAAAGTAAGCTGAAAATAAATATACCAATGAAATTATTTTTTATATTATCTTATAAAATTGGTATCATTTCACAAAAGATTTCACGGAATCTCGAAGATATATATATTTTTGTGTGACATTCAAAATGTTTAATGATCTAATATTTTTGTTTTTATTCGAATTGTAAGTCCCAACTTCGCAATAATATGTAATATTGTAATTATTTCATATACACTTTAAAGGACAACCAATAAGTTTATGTCTTAATGTATGATTAAATGGGAATAATTATTTTGCTCTTAAAGAAGAAAGTACATATGTTATATTGTCATCTACAGCATCATAACATCACAATAATAAAGACAGACACAGGAAGACTTCTTTAGAAAAATATTGTACCTCTCACTTTATTTGTAAGGGTTCGAAAAGGGTTATTCAGTGTTTGCGTGTGAGAGGGTGATGGAGACCGAACAGAAACTGCAATATTTTGACCCCAAACTTATGGCCGTCAGCGTTGTGTCTTTCTCGTTCTCCCGATGCTCAACTGGAGGCCCTGGGGTCCACTCTGCTGGGTGATGGCTTTCTTTACTGCATATTATCAGCAACTTCTCGGGTCCCCAAACTCCATCGGGGTTCCCGATGGCCCCCTCGGCCGGATGTGACTTTCCCTACCACACTCGTCTATCTCCTTCTCGAACTGGAACTCGAACTCAACTTCCTTGACTTCCGTCTTGACTGAACTAAATAATAGTTCAACGCCCACTCGATTGCCCACTCGATCTTTGAAATCGCATGTTTGATCGTCATCAAGCGGAAATAACTGTCATGCAGTTCACAGGTCACTCTCTTCCGGTGCATCAGTCTATGAGTGTACCATGGGAATTTTTTTTACTCGTCCCATTTCATCAGCCAGTTTCCGCCTATGCGATTTCCTCTCATAACTGCCATTGGAACGTGTCACCTCCTTCCGGTGCATCACCCTGGAATGGCATTTTTGGCCGGGTCAAAAGATCAAAATATAACACATAGATCCGAAAATATTGATAATTTTATTGCAAGCTTGAAGTTATATTAGTAAAATATAATTCGCAACAAACCCCTTAATTTCTTGAATTTCATCCATATCCACAAGCTAAATCTTCTTTCGTAATCCTTACTTCCTACCACAATTTCATTTCCAAACCCAACTCTTTCTTTCTCTCTCTCTCTCTCTCTCTCTATCTCTCTCTCTCTATATATATATATATATATATATATTCCCTCGTCTTCTTTTTCTCCACTTCAGTATATTCAAGATTTCGCTTTCTCTCTTATGCTTTCTTAAACTTATATTTACCTAATATAGGAGAAATTTTTGCTGGGTAGGTGAGAAAACAATATTAGCTAGCTTTCAGAGTGTAGGACCTGCTCAGCGGGAATGAGTTTATCGCCTGGCGCCTAAAAATGCCGACGGGATCAAGCTTTTTTTTTTAATGACCACGGATGAGTTTCGATTCTTGCGTGGCTCTGCACAATAAAATGACAAATCTGACTTGCTGTGAAGTCGGATAAATAAATACTCTTAAATTTTGTTAAAGTGTTTAGTTTCACAAACTGAACTGAAAGTGTGACACACACGAACGATAGATATTCAAGTAGTTAGAAAAAATCGTCTTCTCACATATGGATAGCAATTATAAGTGAAACCTTGTTTAATAAGGTATTGATGAATATCACGAATTTTAGCAGATTGTTATCCACGACAATTTTCACGCAGATACAAGCAAATAACCCCATTTATTAACTGATCATGAATCATAATGGGAAGCAGGAGAAATGCGAATAGATATCTGCATAAAACGCAACTTAAAATCCCACACGTCTATTTGCCAACGGGGAAGATTATTAATACTCATGACGATGCTGATGTCCATGTCACCAGTAAATGTAGAAATAGGTAAACGTTTATGACATCTTTTTGACGGTTGATAAAATCTTATATTTTCACAAATGTAGTGTATCCTTATTGGACTTTTATAAAGATAGTGTTTATATATATATATATATATATATATAGTCATATACACACTCATAGATAGGTAGATTATGTTTTTATTGAAACAAGTAGTTACAAATAAGTGTGTATGTGTAATTGCCAGTAATGAAAAGGTGGTTCGTTTTTATTGGAGTCCCATTTGAATAGTCGACTTTTAATTACGGAAAGGTTTAGGTTCGTGTTGTTTAATCTAAGTAATTCTTTTTGGAAGCATCAGATTGGAACTACAATCAGAATCCAAGTCTACGAAAACAGCTTTCGAGGTAAGAAAACGTTACGAGGGTAATATATGTATCAAATTAGCGTAACAATTTTGAATAACAAAAAAAAAAGCTTAAACTGTAACAGGAATCTTCTGGTATCTGTGATAAAGCGTTGATGCTATAAATAAAATATACCAACAGAAAACAAATAACAGGAGGTTGAGTTGAAAAAACATTATCATTTTGTGGTAATAAGCAATAATTTACAAATATACTTTTGTGTGTGTATTAATTTTGTTAGTGTACAGTGAACATAAATATTTCTTGCTAATCTTTTTTTTCATCGTTTACTTGGGTGCCATTCCTGAATTCCTTTGCTGATGAAACTTTGTTATTGCAGTGAAATTTGGAACTGGTATGTTGGTTCAGCAGCTGGATTAGCAGGAAAGTATTTTTATCTGTTCTCTTGGAATACTGGACCTCTACTGAATAGGACGGGGAATAGCTGTCAGCCGAACCACCAGATTTTGGCGGCAAAACAGGGAAAAGTTATTCTTGGAAATAATGACATACTTGGGTCTTTTTCTACGACAGAACAATCCTATTTTTAGATGCAATGACACATGACCGTTACAAGCGTTACATAATTCGAGCGGATAGGTATTTGTTCAAAATAACTTTCTATGGATAAAAATTTAATCTATCCATATATTATAAAATAGATTTATAACCGTTAGCCAGCAAAATCGACTCACTATAGCGAGATTTATATTGAATAAATACTTAAGATTATCTTATGAAATAAAGCAATTTTTTGACGAATTTGTGACTGAATAATTATTTTATTGGTCAGAGTTGCTGTGTAGCAACATTTGAATGCGTGCTGGTTAGCTTTTGTAGCCTTATCTATTAAGCATGTTTGTGGTGAGACTGGTGCATAAGGATACGGAAAGAGTTCAGATTTCAAGATAATTTTATTCTTTATTCCCGATTTGTGATGTTTATTAGATGTAGAATAATCACAAGACAGTTATTTACTAAGTTCTGCTTAGACTGGCACATGTGCCTCAGGTTGTTATAGACTAAGCTTACTTAGTCTGACATACAGATTGTTATAGACAAAGCTCTGTATAGCCTGGTACACAGAGCTTGGGTTGTTATTAACAAATCAGGGCTTAGTCTAGCTCACAGACCCTAAGATTTTATTGACTTGGCTTGGCATATTCTGGTGCACTGACCTCAGATTATTAGCTAAGACCTATTTCGACAGGCACATGGCTTGAGACTTATTAAGGTTTGCTTAGTCGAGAACACAGGCCTCGGATTTTTATTTACTTAACTTTGTAAAGTCTCGTACACTGTCCTCTGATTATTATGGATTAATCTCTGCTAGGTTTGGCACACAGGTTTTAATTCATTAAGCTCTGCATAGTCTTGAACAGAGGCCCCAGGTTGTTTTTGATTGAGCTCGGTTTAGTCTGACGTACAGGCTTCAGGTTGTCATTTACTAAGCTTTCCTTAATTTCACACATAGGCTTCATATTAAATACACTACCCCCAGGTGTCACTCATTTAATTATGACGAGAGTTGCAATAAAAAGCAAGACAGAGATGGATGAAATCATCTCATTATTATTCACCGAATGTCCGATCGTCCATTCATCTGGCTTATGGTTCCGCCATTTTTGGCCAGATTTCAACCAAACTTTCAAGAATTGTTAGTCATGTATGAAAAGGTTTTAAACTGCTCTAGGAAATCTCAAACTGTGTGTGTGTGTGTGTGTGTGTGTGTGTGAGAGATATCTCTTTCACACCATTCTTATCTTACTGTCCTTCTCACTTTAAAAAAGATGTTTATCTCATGCCTTGCATCGGTAACTCACTCTCTTTACACTTCTACCGATCACAGCCTGATGACGAGCTGTTAAAAAGAAATCTATTTAATCTCAATGGTTTTCCCTATCTTTAAAAATGTGAGTTTGGGGGCTGAGAAATCCGCTAAAACGTAGGTTAATACACCATCTTCAAGTTTTGAAAAGATAAAATTAAATATTCATTTGAAATATTTATTAATTTTTAGGGGTATTTGAAGGTACCTGAGATCTTCAAACGAACCTAAAGCCATCTTCTGTTCGTCTCACTCAGTGTAACTAGAAAGTCACATGTAGCAAGTAAACGATAAAAATAGATACGAATAGTTATCCAAAACTTTAATAAAAGCGACCCTACGTGGCTTAAATAACTATCTTACAACCTTTATATGGTTAGTTTAGATTTATTTGTTTAATTGCATATAAACTTCGTGGTTTATTCAATGACAAAGCGATCCTTTTTGAAGAACAGTTGTGGAACTTCTTAACGCTTAGCAGGAGTGTGAGTGGATTCATAGCTTTCCCAAAGGTATTAGTCTGAAAGGGAAAATGAAAGTGAAAGTAATAGAGCGACGAGAGTTCGATATTTCTTCTTTCGAGACCGTAGGCCAGTACATTAGCCATTACGCAACGCCCCTCCCACATTTTATATGATATGAGTAAATAGTGCTAGAAAAGAACAATGGAGAACTGTATCTATTATACAGTGTTCGGCAGATTGGATTTTACAAGTCAACTTTTGAGTAATTTCATGCCGAAGACGTTTTTTGTTTGTTTTGTTTGTTTCGTTGATTGGTTGTGTTTTATGGCATATCGACCCTTGTGTGTTATCTAATACTAAATCCTGTTTACGAATATTTATGATTTGTAAATGAATAGTTTGTTGATAACATTTTTAAACGCGTCAGAGCTCATTTGTTTGTACAAAGTTAAATTATTTCAAATATAGTAAATGATTAAATTGTTCCATTTGACCCATAGATGAGTTAGTTTGTTAGTTGGGTTTTCTAGCTAATCAACCTTTGTAGTTTATTTAATAACAAATCCTGTTTATATATATATATATATATATATATATATATATATATATATATATATATATATATATATTGTAAACGAATAACTTGTTGGAAACATTTTAAAGAAGCCAGAACTCATTTATTTTCAAACTGTTAAATGTTTTCAAAGATTGCTTGGTAACACCAACAATTTAATTTAACATCTGTCATTTTTCACAAAATTAAATGGTTTTAACAGTTCTATATGGCCCTTAGATGGGACACTAAAAGGTACTATTACTCTGGGTTTGGGAGGACCTGGGAGTAATAGGAATGAAGGAGTACTCCACATTCCCCAAAGCTCCAGGAATAAAGCCTCACCATCTGATGGTTTAATGTGGTATCCAGGACACTGGTCGGGGGTGTCTTACCCTTCCGCAGAGATGTAGTCGACGTATTCTATATACCCAGCCGAGTGGTCGGCAATGTTAGTAAAAAAAGGCAACAAAAATTTAATATTACCGTAAGAAAGAACAAAATTTGCCATTTTGTTTTATTTGTAAACTTTTTGTTTGAAATATCATCATCATCATCATATCGTGCTGGTAGCACGGATATCCCTGACCCTCTCTCGCCACTCCTTCCAATCGTTCATCGCCCTAGGCAGGTCTTCAGAACAACATCCCGTATCCTCACATAGCTGCTGAATTTATGTTCGTGCTGGTCGTCCTGATTTTGCACGGCCATGTGTGGGGGTCCATAAGAGTACATCTCTTATGAGTTCGTTCCTGCTTCTCCAGCAGTGTCCTGCATGTCTGGTTCGTCTAACTTGAATAGTTTTCGAGATAGGAGGCCGGTGGCCGCCAGGACTTGTTCAATATTGCTCGCAGCATTCTTGTGTAATTGCCGTCTAGCTTCTTCTCCAGCCGTTTTGTTAGATAGAGTCTATGTAGTGCAGCCATATAGCAGTATCGATGTGACCGCTGCCTGGAAGAAACTGCGTTTCATTTTATCGGTTAGGTCTGATTTCCATATAATCGATAGCCTATTGATAGCTGTCCGCTTGTCTTTACGGACTATTCTTCTGAAAATTCACTCTGAACTTTGACTGTTTTCCCCTATACCCTCTGGTATTTGTTATTTTTTATGATGAATAAATTTTTCACTTAATCACTTTGCAGACTATGTTTGAAGTTTGGAGCATTCAGATACCCCCCAAAGGAAGTAACTACAAGGAGAAACGATTTGCTTTGAGCGAGCCGAACATGGGATGCCATTATGTTGTAAGATTAGGTGCTCTAGAAAACGTACGATATTCACCATTCCACGCTATGATGTTCACTGAAATGTCATAGCTTCCATTAGATCCCCACTCTTACGGCAAACACAGTGGCAATTCTTAATCATAGGGGTTGTTCTGCTGGTCCCGGTACCTATTCATAAAGGTTCATATTCAAATCCAAAAGTGATGTTGTAATCAACTTAGTTTAGCATAAGGCCAGGCTTATGAGACAAGTAGATATCTGATGTAGGAAATCTAAGTCAGAATAATTTTTTTCGGTATTTGTTTTCTTTCTAACGTTATCTCAGACAACCACTCTTCATCTTTTAAAACACACACACACACACACACACACACACATATATATATATATATATATATATATATATATATATATATTGGTTAAAAAACAAGAAAAATTGAAATTCTATACCATAATAAATTTATTTCGCTTATTCTAGCTCTTCGTATGGATTTCAATATATATATATATATATATATATATATATATATATAAACAAACACATAGCGGTGAGATTAGCGCGATTATTTTTGTCGTAGGAAGTGGGCTCGATGTGTCATGTTCAAATCTTGGCCGGAGCTGTTTTCGTTTCACTTCACGCTAATGCTCTAAGGAAAAGTATAAATTAACCTTTTCAGTCCCCTTCACCTGTAGTAGGGGAGACTGGACCCTTTGTCAGGGCAAATTTAGACCAAAGAGGAGGAAAGTTTTAATTCAAACTGATTGCGCTCTGTTTGTGTCGTCTCTTACCTGGGATGGAGGATTCGGGTAATAGGTACGCACGTCTCTGTCTCTTTCAATAATAATAATAATAATAATAATAATATAGTTATGTGGTTTTCTATATTTACAACATACTCAATGAAGGTGAGAGAACATATATAGATCTTAATTTGTTGAAAACCAGTTTTTTGCCTATGCGATTATCAAGCCAAATGGCTTCCATGTGATGCGTATCTCTTTGTATACTGCTGTGTAGTGCATGATGGAAAGGATAATTTAGTATATGGAGCATTCTGGGGAAGATTGTCTTGTTTATTTACGTAATATATATATATATATATATATATACATATATATAGTGTTTGTGTGTTTGTAAGAATCTGTGAATTTTCGAGGATGTGAGGAAAACTTCTCCGCCCAACTAAAAAGAACTTTTTTTTTAAATTACTGTGTTAATTTTTTTTCAAAAAGATAAGGCATGAGAAACAGAATACCAACTGAAAGTAAACGTGAAATGAATACTTGAAGCATCTAATAGTCCTAGGTGATTCTGATTTTGGTCAATCTGAGTACGTCTCAGCACCCTCTCCCACAGGTATAGCAAGTACTTGTCATGCGTGATTCGTTAGAGTAGACAGTAAATCGACCATTATAAAGTAAAAAAAGAAGGCAGAATTTTGATTAACTTTATAAGCCATCATCAAACGTAACTAGCAGCAACGCCCACGATGCGACAACTCGACATCGCTACACGTATATTTAACCACAAGTGAAAGGCACAGGGGAAGTATGCTTGTCTCAGATTTTTAAAATAACATTTATTGAATTATACATTGACTTCAGTGCGTTAAATTGCAAATCTACTATGAACTGGAAATCTTTGACTCCTGATTTTACTATTGATTTTTTTTTTTTCATTACATTATAGCACACTCCTTTTGAATTGTTGCAATGCCATCTTTCTCTTACATTCCATTCATCTCCTGCGCTTGGATAAACTAAGCATTAACTATGCATTAACTGAGAAAAGAGTAAACAAACATCGAACTCCTCTGCCAAGAGCAGGAAGTGAAACAAGGTCAATATTTAAGCGGAGCACAGCTGGTTTTCCTTCTCTTTGACATTCGCCTAATGAAGACTAAAGAAACGAGTCTGCTTTATTATTTACCCATATCTGGGGGAGAACAGATAGACCCATCCCTTTCTCAAGGGCATTAATGCGAAGTAAAACGCAATCAGTCTCATCCAGGATTTGAACCTGGGTCGCCAATTCCATTTTCTACGATGATAAAATTTACGCTATGCGCACATTCCAAATGCTTACGTAATAATCGAACACTCTTAAAGTCCATTAAGATCGATCTCAAGTTGCATCCAATTCATAGAATTTATATTGTGAATAATTTTAAGCAAATAAGAGTAAAGTTTCTTCCAGGCAGCTGTCGTATCGATACTGCTGTATGGATGCACTACTTGGACGCTAACTAAACGGCTGGAGAAGAAGCTAGACGGCAATTACGCAAGAATGTTGCGAGCAATATTGAACAAGTCCTGGCGGTAACACCCCACAAGGCACCAACTATACGGCCACCAGCCTCCCATCACGAAAACTATCCAAGTTAGACAAAACAGACATGCAGGATACTGCTGGAGAAGCAGGAACGAACTCATAAGTGATGTACTCCTATGGACCCTACATATGGCTGAGCAAAAGCAGGATGACCAGCTCGAACATACATACAGAAGGTATGTGAGGATACGGGATGTAGCTCTGAAGACCTTCCTAGGGCGATGAACGATAGGGAGAGAGGATCAGGGATATCCGTGCTGGCGGCACGACATCATGATGATGATGATGACTATATAATTAACTTTTGACAGTTATATCCCTTAGGATATACAGACCAGACTGAAAGTACGTTTGTTGGTTGGTTTGGTTTTATGACATATCAACCATTGTTGGTTATTTAATACCAACTAAAAATTCAATATCAGATATTTGTTTACACACAGTTAAATAATCAAACCATTCAATTTCAAACAATTCAGTTTAGCATGGGTCAAAGTTAAATGGTTGCCGGAATTACTATGTATCACTGGCATCAGTCATACATTTACTCACATTTAAATGATCAAACGGTTCTGTTTCAAACAATTCAATTTAACTGAAGTTATTTGTTTGCACCCAGTTTAAATGGTCAAACAGTTCTATTTGGCACATAGATAGGATCCTTTCAGGTGCGGCCATTCCGAGTCAGAGTGGACCTAGGAGCGATGGCAATGAAGAGGTATTCCACATTCCCCAAAGTTCCAAAATTACTGGAACCTTACAATCCGATTGTTTAGTTTCATATCTCGGACACTGGTTGGGAGAGTCTTACCCCTTTGTAAAAATGTGATCAGAGTATTCTACAGTCCCAGCCGACTGAGCTACTGAGAGTAAATAGATGAAATTCGAATATTTCCCATATTTTTCGAACTGGAACCTTCTTGAGCACAGCGTTTTAGTTGTCCCTAAAAGAAGTTCTACCCCAATCGGCTGTGTCTATAGAATACACAGATTACATCTTCGCAGAGAGGTAAGACCTCTCCCATCACAACGAGTGTTCCGGATATGACACTAAATAATCTGATGATGAAGTCCTAGAGTTTTGGGAAATGTTGAGTACCACTTCATTGCCATTACTCCCTGGTCCACTCTGATCCGCAGTGGTAGTACCTGATCGGGTCTCAACTATTGATCAAATAAAACTGTTTGACCATTTAACTGTGTGAAAACTAATGATTGACGTTGAATTGTTATTATTACATAGCAATATTTGAAACAATTTAACTGTGCAAACGAACGAGTTATGTTGAATAGAATTATTAGTATTGAAGTGCTATTTTTGAAGCCATTTATCTGAGTGCAAAAATTGAATTATTGGTATAACATTGCAATACTTAGAACCAGTTAACTATGTGCAAATAAAACTATTAGTGTTAGCAATACTTCAAGCAACTTCACTGTATGAAACCAAATGATAATATCAAATAGAATTATTTGAGTAAAATAGCAATACTTTAAACCATTTGATTAGATGCATAGCAAATAGCTCTAACCCATTTAAAAATAAAATGACCGACAAAAACTTCACTCACAAATCATATATATATAACCATTTAACTGTGCGCAAACAAATGATTAATTTTAGATGGAACTGTTAGTGTAACATTGCTATAACTGAAACCATTTAACTATGTGCAAACAAATAATCCATTGCTTGTTTTAAATGTTACCTACATACTATTTATTTACAAATCATATATTTAATATATGTATAAACAGGATTTGGCATTAAAAAAGCCACAAAGATGATATGCCATAAAAATCAACCAACTGTGCCGAAGACTGCAGAATGGTTCGACCGAAATATTTTGCTGGAAATATCAAGTATACGAAGGCAAGGTATAAGTGCTGAAACAATATCTGGAATGAATTTCCTAATCTTATTACAATAAAGGATATGAATATGTTAGCATTTCAGGGAAAAGCGTTTCCTTATAAAATGCTTAATCATCATGTCACTCCATCAGCACGGATATCCCAAACGCTCTCCCGCCACTTTTCTCTATCGTCCATCACTTCCGGTAGGTCTTCAAGGCTACATCCGGTATCAGCACAGAGCTGTTGTATATATGTTCTAGCTGATCGTCTTGCCTTTACTCGTCCATATGAACGGCTCCACAGAAGTAGGTCACTTATGAGTCCGTCCCTACTTCTCCAGTAGTGTCCCGCGTGTCTAGTTCGTCTAACTTGGATAGTTTTCGTGATGGGTGGTAAATGGCCGTACAGCTGCTGCTTTGTGGAATGCTGCCTCCAGGATTTGTTCCCTATTGCTCGCAGCATCCGTGTATAGCTACCGTCAAGCTTTTTTCCCCCCATACATTTAGTTAGCGTCAATGTAGTGCATCCATACAGCAATATCAACACAACCACTGCTTGGAAAAAAACTGCGCTTCATTTTATCGGTCAGGTTTAACTTCCATACGACCAATAGCCTATAGATAGCTGTCCATGCCTTTGCTCGTTACGTATTGATGTCTGTCTTGGTTGATGAGACACTGCTTCCAAGGTAGGTGAACTTGTCTATGTACTAGTTTCAGAGAGCAACCGTTTAGTGTGAAAATGTTGCCTCTTTGATTAAAGCACATATATTCCATCTTGTGTGCATTGACATGAAGGCCTATGCCTGCAGCTGCTCGTTCCAGACTATGTAGCAGGGTTTCGGCTGGGGCGGGTGCATTTGTCAGAAGCTCTATGTCATCGGTATAGTCGGCGTCCGAAATTGTTTGTGCGGGGAACCTTCTGCTTCATTCCTTTGTTAGCTTGAAACCGTTTTCTTTCAATAATTCTAGTCAGTAAAAAACACAATAAAACGTAAAATTGATGTTTATTCACCTCTTTGGAGCACCCTCATCACAAACAATTTCATGTGATTTTAAAAAACCACAATCATCAAAATATATATATAGAGAGAGAGAGAACCTGGTCTCATTACAAGGGGATGATAAAATCTGTTTTATTGTAATACGGGGCATTACTCGATATTGATCCATTCTACTTAATCTTGGGATCAGATTGCTAATACATGAAATGCGCTTATTACCTTCAAACTTCCCAAACTTTGAACTAATATTCATATTGACTCAAATACAATCCAGAGAAATACTAATTTGTTTTTTTGCATTTATTTAACTAATATCAATCTATGGTATTTTTTAAATTTAAAACTAAATAAGAATTGTTACGAATTGATTCCAGCCGCTAAACTGCCTTTCAAAGCTGTACTACTAACTTACATTTTACGTCTGTCGCTGACTACAGCAACTGCCAAATATTGTAATTGAAAAACGGAAAGGCAAAATTAATAGCCATGATGAGCTACTGATAATAACACGGAAACCAGGTGAACAAAAGTTTAAGAATAGGAATGAAAGAAACTTCAATGTCCACTCAAAAAGTGAGTGAACTCTGGCTGACTAGCCAAAAGGCTGTTGATAGAATGGAATCAAAAATAAAGCAAACACATGAAGCACGTAGACACACAAATAAAGAGAAAAAATATCAGAACAAACCTCAAATTCAGTAAAAAGAACACTTCCTTAGGTCTTAAACTCCCTCTTTTTGTAGCGCCGTTATTTGTGTGTGTGTGTGTGTGTGTGTGTGTGTGTGTGTGTGTGTGTGTGTGTGTGTGTGTGTGCGTGTGTGTTGCTTCGACAACCCATTCCTTCGCACGGTCTCTAAGCCTCGTCTATTTTCTTGGTGTTTCCCGATGAACCATCTACTTTCTTCAGAAGACAAGTGTCACCAATTTGGCTTTCCTCATCAGCTCTCGGAAAATGAAGAATTCACGTTCGTCCCAGTATATTAAAATAATTATTATTTTATAAAATGATTATATTTTTAATTAGATAGATTGATGGATAGATAAAATCTGTTACAAATCTGTTCTCTTGGTTGTTTAGGTTTTTTGGCATATCAACTCTTTAAGGTTATTTAAAGCCAAATCCTGTTTATACGTATTTATATCAAATATGATTTGGAAAAGAATAGTTTGTAGGTAACATTTTCAAAAAGTCAGAGCTCGTTGTACACTGTTAAATGGTTTCAAGCATCACTATGTAACACTACCAATTCAATTTAACATCAATCATGTCTTTGATCGTAGCTAAATGATTAGACAGTTCTATCTGATCCATAAGTGGGACCCTAACAAGTGCTACCACTCCGAGTTAGAGTACACCTGGGAGTAATGACTATAAAAGGGTACTTCACGATCCCAAAAGCTCCATGACTAAACCCTCACTGAAGTATCACCGAATAAACGAGAAGGGAAGTCCCTGTGGCGTAGTGGTTAACGGACTGGACTGCGACATTGTAGTACGCGAGTTTGAACTCCAGTCTCGCTATTACATTCACTTTTAAGCTTATACTCACCGGAAAAATATAGATTCCCTCGTCATTCCAGAAACGGATAAAATAGTACTATTACTGTCCTTCTACATGAACGGATTTAGCGTTAAATAAACCACAAAGCTTGATATGAAATTAAAGTACGGAATAAACCAACTGACAAAACGAATTAAAGTTGGGTATCTACGAAAGAAACAGTTTCAAAATATATTCTAAAAACATCTAAGATATAGACATTCACGATACTCATTTTTGAAGAAAAATATTTGAAGTTTATTACAGCGATTTACAATCGACTAATTGTGAAAAAAATAGACTCTTTATAAACCCATGTTTATCTTTCCAATGTTCCAGTGATTTCAGTTCAAAAATCGTATGTGATTTTATTCTAATCCCTTAGACTTTTTAATTGATGAAGTTATTCAAAAGTCTACGTGAACAAAAACACTTTGAATTTTACTGCTGTTATCAGTTATAGTCGTAGGAAATGGACTGTTTTCCGAGTTCAATTCCGGAACAAAGTTGTTTGCTATTCCCTTTGTTTAAAGGCCCTTTAGAAAGGCTTGTATCTATCTGTTCTCGTCAGTAACTATGGATATTTAGCCTTGATTTGGCAACCAGACTTGGAGAAGGAAAACTAAATTTAAAACAGCCTTACTCCCGTTTAAAAATGACTGTGTCACATCCTGCCCATGGTAGAGGGGTTAAATAAATACCTTTCATAGCTGTATTTTGTAAGGATACAATTTCGACAATGATCGGAGTTGTCATTACAGACAAGAATTTATGTTCTAAAAACTAAGCTGCGATCAAAACGAATCATCTAAGTGGATAAATTCCTGCCTATCTTGAAAATCAGATTCAAATTTGGCCTTTATTGAACTCTAACACAGACTATTGCCACTGATCAAAAATGCATAGTCAAACCAACTACAAGCCAACGACACGAACCTCCTTTTGAAAAGCAGTCTAATTCTAATAAGATTACTTTTCTCATTTGTAAAGTTATTTAAAGAGCAGCACTATAACCAAAACATGTAATTCTTCAATGGCTGATTTTTGTAAGTGTGTTTGTGGAGGGGCTTCTTTTAACTTCAAAGGCCACCAGAAATTATATTCTTCTGAAAAACTATAAAGATCACAGGCCGCAAGTCCCGGTGTTATGTTCCATTTTTGGAAGCGTGTCTGGAAAGCAAGATTTATCGACCTTGCGTTTGGATGATATTGTGTTATTTATTTGTTTGCCAAGGAACAGACATAAATAGGCGTATTGAGTATCAGAAGGAGCAGACAGCTAAATGAGGAATAAGTGAAGAGATTTTTTTTTTTGGTTGCTCATTTGTTTCTTCTTTCTTTTTTAAAGTGGGGCTTTTGCCCCTGAATTGAATTCGTCGGTACAAGTGCTTAAATATCTTTCTGGAATATCTGTGTTGGTTTTGGGTAAAATCGTTAAGCATCAGTGAGGCTAAATGAGCCGTCAAGAAGAATGACGTAATCGAACTGATTAGGATATGTGGTTTTAGGATGGAAAAACAACGAGTTTGAATAAGCGAATAGGATGCACAAGAAAGAAAACGACAAGATGTAATAAAAGGGAGGAGTTTGAATGAGAGCAAAATACGGAAGTACAGAGAGAAAGAGGCAGAGTCAGAGAGAATGTAATAAAAAGGAACTGGATTGAGAGAGCGAGATATGGAAGAAGATAAAATGTAATGGAAGCTGAACGAGAGAGTGAAACTCAGAAGGAGCGAAAACAAGACAAGTAAGAAAAAGGAGAATGTATTGGTAAGAGCGAGATATGGAAAGAGAGATAAAGAGACTGGTTGTCATAAAAGGGAGAAGAAATTTGAATGGGAGAGTGAGATACGGAATTAAAAAGAAAGAGACAAGATGTAATAAGAGGAAAGAATGTGGAAAATATGGAGGGGTACTGTTTAAGTGCAATATGGAGTTGATATGATTAAAACTGATGCTTATGAAGGGGTAAAATGAAGAGTGCGCAAAGTTATGAACTCGGAGGTTTTGATTTGATTAATGAAATCTGAGGTGAAGCTTAAGTTCACAGATTTAAGAAGGAAATTCATAAAATAGCATGAAATCAAAAAACAAACTTCTCTCTCTCTCTCTCTCTCTCTCTCTCTCTCTCTCTCTCTCTCTCTGAAAGAAATATTAATAAATGAAACCTACCTTGTATACATTTTTCCAACGCCCCCGTCACAAGCAGAATGTGACAAAGTTCAATTTTTAAGCGGTGTAATGAAAACTATCCAGTAACTGATATACGTACTTATTTCCCGCAAGTGTCAGTTTGAGGCATAGATCCACTTCTTCCATTTTGATATAGGTAAGTAGCGGAAAAATGGAGTCATTTTATCCATGAAAAATGGTTTGGATGGGTTTATTTAACAACATAACCCCTTATAGGTTAGTAAATTCCGAAATTTTATTGATTTCAGTTCAAGTTCAATTAATGGCCAGGTTTCCTCATGCATATTTACATGGTCGAAGGGTCTTTTTGTTTACTTTCAAATTAACTGTCTCTACACTGTGTGTAGTGGCTAAAGTGCTGGATTGCGTCTTCGAAGTAGACGAATTCCAACCTCGGTGGCGTTATTATGTTTACTTTCGGATCGATACTCTTGGAAAGGAATTGAACACCTTTAACCTTGAGCTACGGATTAAATAATATCACTATCTACTCTTCTACACGGATGGCGTTGGTATTCAATCACCCACAAAGATTGATATGCCATTAAACAAAAAAATTAAACAAATCACAAAAAATGATCAGAAAATATTTCCCGGTCAACTTGAACGGATGCATATGTAGAATAATACCAAAAATAATTTGAAATAAGTGCAAGTTAGATGCCGAATTTCAATGTGACTATGATTAAACTTTGGTCGCTAGCACGATTTCCAGTAGGTGAATTTTCCTACACTGTCATACCTGCTCGTTTTTTGTTTGCTTTTTTTTTAATCTTTTATTTTATTTTATTTTATTTTTGTAAACTTTTGGTATGTTATACCGTACGTATTGGCCTGCCAAACACACTTTGTTTTGTTTCTCTTGCAAATTTTTCCAAGACCAGCTGCTTATTTTTTATTAGATTGTCCAAACTAACGTTTAAACTCGTATCTATCTCCCTTACTAGCGACACCACGCGGTTGATCATATTTATAAATTTTACGCGGCTCAGTTATTCCATGATCTATTTATTAAGTTTATTTATCTCGTGGGCACCTCATACGGTGTTATGGCTAAGCCTAATAAATACCCATTGGACCATCTCACCATGAATTAATGGTAAATACGTTAATCTCGGAGATAATTACTACTGCAATGATTTCCATTTTCACATGATGTCCGTATGTCTTTGTGCTCTTCTAATGTTTAACTCGGTAAACACAAATATTTTCATATGCAGTGAGTTCAAAAAGTATCGAGATTAAAGTTGAATTTACATAGATATGGATGAATTAGAGGTCGATTTTCTTTGAGATACTCTTTTTGGGATTCAACACATATTTCATATTGGTCAAATCACTTTTAAAACTCAATCGTTTTTCTTTTCATGTCTTTTATGTCCACAAATCTTAAGTTGAATTTTCTGTTCTAGGTGGGTTGATAAGATTAGCGGATCATAGGGGTTTGATTCTCAATGGGTGATCCATACTTTTGGCCTTGTGCCACAACTAAGCTAAGTTTAGGCAATAACTATTTATATCTCATAAGACATAAGTAAATCAAGGTTTGTTATTTTTTAATTACGAACACTTAGCAGCCTGATAAGGTTTTTACTTTTATGGAGGCTCTTGACTTGTACGGATTTACGTCGTCGGAAGTGGACACGGCTATCCGAGTTCAAATCCTGAATGAGACTATTTGTATTTTACATAGCGCCAATACCTTTGGGAATATGAATAAAACAATGGGCATATTGTAGGACAGATTGGGTTCAATAAACATAGGATGGCAACCAACCAAGGAAAATGAAAACTTTGATTTCAAACCAGTTGTAGACCTGGACAGGGATGGGTTCCGCCTGGCTTTTTATGCTCAAGACATGCTACATGAGTAGCATCCACTTCAACCAAAGCAGGTTACGATTTCTCTCTCTCTCTCTCTCTCTCTCTCCGATAAATAGTGAATAATTTTTCTTAGACCTTATTTATCATTTGAGAAATCTGAAATTTGTTAACAATATTCCGGTATTGAATCAAAAACTAGACTAATTTTCGCTTTTAGCTGTGGGGTAGTGCCTGTGGCGTAATGGCTGGATTGCCACATCGTGGTCAGCGAGTTCGAATTCCAGAGACGCTGTAATGTTCATTTTCGGATTAATACCCTTGGGAAAGGCGTGAATTCACTTAGTACCTCTAGTGTTTAGGATGGCTTTGACTCTAAATATCACTCGAAGGTTCATATGCCATTGAACAAAGAAGCAAATCAAAGCTTTTTGCTGAATAAGAATTATTCTAATCTTAATAGTTTTATTTAACTAGAAATGAAATTACTTAACAGAAGCATATGTTGACTGAATGTTACGTTATTGATTCAGAACAATTAGGGAAAAAAAGAACTAAGTTAATGCTAACAGAACCAAAACATAAAAACTCTATGATAACAATGTTTTATTACTTAAAACAGATTTTTTAGAAACGTTATTTATCAATCAAATTTGATTTGTGGGTTGGTTGGTTGGTTCGTTCGTTTTTATGGCTTATTAACCTTTGTAGGTCATTTAACGTCAAATCCATTTTTATACAAATAGTCAGTTCCATTTCAAACAATTCAGTTAAGCATGAGTACATAGTTTGTCAAAAACATTTCTATTTCAATCTATTCAGTTTTGTCAAACAATTCTAATTCAAACAATTCAGTTTAGTATAAGTATAGTTTCAATGTTTAAAAAAAACAGTTTTATTTCAAGCAGTTCAGTTTAGCATAAATTTTAGCATAAATTTAAGCATAAATTTTAGCATAAGTTTAAGTGTAAAAAATGTCAAAACCGTTCTATCTTAAACAATTCAGTTCAGCATATATACGCAGTTTAAATGCAAAAAAACAGTAAAGTCAATAAAACACGGTTTAGTTCTATTTAACCCATAGATAGGACCCTTATCAGGTGCTACCACTCAGGGCCAGAGTGGACCTGGGAGTGATAACAATGGAGGGGTACTCCAGAGCACCAGCATTACTAGAACCTCACCATCAGATTGTTTAGTGTCATAACTAGGACACTCGCTGGGGGAGTCTTACCTCTCTGCAGAGAAGCAGTCGGTGTGTTCTACAGCCCAAGCCGACTGGGCAATCAAATTTGATGTGTCCTATCAATCACTCTCTCATTGGTGGTTAGTTGGTTTTATGGCATGTCAACCCTTACTGCATTATTTTATACTAAAGTCAGTATAACATTTATGGTTTCTTATTATAGACTGTACAAAGTATCTTCAATCATTTTAAGTAGGTTAATAGATTATACTAAATTGACCTTCTTGTCAGTAGGGCTTAAAATACGCTGACTACGTTCACTGCAGAGGGATAAGACTCTCGCCAAAGTGAGGCACCCTATATTTGACAGTAAGCTGCATCGATGGTAAGGCTTCTGTTCAGAGGATCTGTAGAGCGTGGAGTCATCTCTTCGTTGCCATTTCTCCCAGTTTCACTCTGACCCGGAATAGTAGTATCTGTTAGGGTCCCATCTATTGGGTAATTAGATCTGCTTGAAAACCATTAGTATTAAACAGAAATATTTGAAACCATCATTAATGTGCAAGTTATTTGTATTAGGAATAGTTACTTGAAGCTAAAATTGTTTACAAAGAAGTTATAAGTTTAGCCATTTGAAATCACATAATTGCTTGAAATACTTGAAACCATATTATTTAATTATGTTCGTAGCTTGGTTTTGTTTTGTTTTGTTTTGTTTTGTTTTGGCATATCAACTATTGTAGGTTATTAAATCCCAAATTCGGTTTATACATATATATTTGATAAATATGATTTGTAAACATAAGTCAATAAAATCAAATCGATCCAAGTATTGCTCCGTATCACTAACAATTCAATTAAACACCAGTCATTTGTCTACATACAGTTAAATCATCAAACAAGTCTATTTCTAATAATTCTATTTAGAATAAGACATATGTTTGCCTACAGCTTAAATGTCAAACAGTTCTATATATATTGACAGAACCCTATCAGGTGCTACCACTCCGGGCCAGAGTGAGCTTGGGGGCGAGAGCAACGATGGGGTTCTCCGCATTCCCTAATGATCCTGTATTACTGGAGCCTCATCATTAGGTTGTTTAATGTCATTTATGGGACACTTTGGGGGGGGATCTTACCCCTCTGTAGAGATGCAGTTAGTTTTATTCTAAAATCCAAGCTGACTGTGCGTATCAGTGTTTGCTGTCAATGAGAAAAAGCAAAAATGCTAGTTGAGTTCTGTGACTGAAATACCGAAGAAGAAGAAGCTATCATGTGATGTCCATGGTCCATTATTTCCTGATTCCACGACTTCAGCGACAGAACGGATAGGACAAAACAACGGATAATCCTAACCTAAAAACCAGTTGTGTTTTGTGTTCTTTACTCCTCATCCAAAGAATAACTTCACCATCATACCAGTCTCCAGCTGACTATGCTGAAATATTCCTTTGGGTGTCAATGTAACCGCAGCGATTAGCCTGAAGAACAGCAGGCACCTTAAGCAATGCGAGGCCTGTGTGCAATACTAAGTAAATCTTAATAAATTTTTTGAAAAATGAAAAACAAGAGAAACAAAAAATTCTATAAGCATGCATACGTACTTGGAAGTCTTGAATTTTGTAAGTAAATAAATTGCCACCTGGAAAACATGTATTTATTTATTTATTTATTTTTAGAGGAATATTTATCAATGAAATCCACTCACTGAGAGTGTATCGTTTTCCAGCTTTCTCATCCACATCGGAACTCTATCCGAGTACAACTAAATCACACTTTCATGCAATGTTTGCAATTAGTAGTTATAAAATATGTCCAAAATGTACACGGCCATTTTGAATATCGCAAGCGTCAGCCTGATGTAATTTAGCAACTAATTGGAGAGAAACTTACAGTGCATGAGTGAACTGTTTTCTTTATTGTGACTCAGCCAACAGTAAAAAGCCATGAAGTGAACTTGTGTATTGTGTGACTAAGCGAATAGAATCATCATATTTCAGGCACGGATCCTTGAACAAAATATCGCAGCACACAAGTCATGGAAGTTCATATTTGATAATAAAATCTTTTTTAAAGCTGTTCTCAAGAACTTTCCCAACTTACAGTCGGATACAATTGAAAAGTAAGACATTATGAACAATAGCTGCGTTGATATTATTGTATGGTTGCACCACTTTGATTTTAACGAAACGCCAGAGAAAAAGCCAGATGGGAACTATACCAGAATTTTGCGTGTTGCTTTGATCAAATCCTGGAAAGAGCACCCTACAAAAGTTGTACAATCACTAACCTCTCATCATACAAACCATCCAAGAAAGACGAAGAAAATATGCTGGAGAAGTAAGGACGAACTTATAAGTGATGTTGGCTGACCAGCAAAACTGACATTCATCAGCTCTCTGCAGACACTGAGTACCGTCTAGCGGACATACCAAGAGCGATGGCGGATAGGAACGGATAGCAAGAGAGAGTAAAAGGAATCCGTACTGTTAGCACACGTTGATGATGATCAAAGCCCTAAACGAGACGGTGGTGAACCAAACTAGGCAGCTAATGATGATCTTAAAAGAGGACATTTCAGGGAGTTTTGGAAATTAGAAGGGGTGTTGGGAGTAGTCTGAATGAAACTAAACTGTTATTGCTCTGAAAAATACTATTTCCCGTTAATATTGAATGGCGAGATAATTTTCTCCCACACCCACACATATATGTAAATATTGACACACACAAACACACACACACACACACACATATTTTCGCTGCTAATTTTGTATTATTTAGTAATTTGATATCAGCACGGTTTTTGATTTCTTCACTTCTTCAAGTGTGTGTGTGTGTGTGTGTGTGTGTGTGTGTGTGTGTGTGTGTGTGTGTGTGTGTTTGTTTGTTTGCATGTATGTGTGTGTCTCTGAATATATATATATATATATATATATATATGTGTGTGTGTTTGTTTGTTTGCATGTATGTGTGTGTCTCTGAATATATATATATATATATATATATATATGTGTGTGTGTGTGTGTGTTTGTGTGCATATATTCATCTATATATATATATACATATATGTGTATGTGTTTATATATGTGTACAGGTGCATATATATATATATATATATATATATATATATGTGTGTGTGTATGAATAGTAGTGTGTTTATATATATATATATATGTGTGTATGTGTGTGTGTACAGTTGTGTTTATATATATATATATATATATATGTGTGTGTGTGTGTGTGTGTGTGTGTGTGTGTGTGTGTGTGTGTGTGTGTGTGTATAGTTGTTTGTTTATATATATATATATATATATATATATATATATATATATATGCGTGAGTGCGGGGGAGAGAGAGATTGTTTGGTAAATATCGATGATAGTAGCACTTAAACGATACATATACACAAAAATATATATGTATATAAATATGTGTATATACCTGTGTGTGTATATTTATGTTACACATGTGCATGTATTTATATTTTTTATATAGGTGTGTGTTCTTATGTGTGTGCATATATGTGTATGTGAGCGCGCGCGCGTGTGTGTCTAGTAAATATCTATGATATCAGTACTTAAACGATACCTCCACCCGATTCTTGAGTTGATTGGTTTTGTTTGATGGCATATCAACCGTTGTTGGTTATTTAATACCAAATCTATTTTTTTATATAAACAGGTCTTTTTGATAAATTCAGTTTAGCACACAAAAACAATTCTACTTCAAGCAATTCAGTTTAGCATAAGCATATAATTTAGTTCTATTTGACCTAAAGAGTGGACCTGGAAGCGATGGCAATAAAGGGGTACTCCGCATTTCCCAAAGTTCCAACATTACTGGAGCTTCACTATCAGACTGCCTAGTGTCGTATCTAGGACACTCGTTGGAGAAGTGTTACCCTTCTGCAGAGATGCATTCGGTGTATTCTACAGCCCTAGCCGACTGGACCAATTTTCGAGTTGAGAAGGAGGAAGTAAGTGTTCTCTGAAAATTATTCGAAAAATGATTTTTTGTTCATCTGAATATTCTGTATTAGAATCCTACTCGATAAAATCTTTTTTTTTTCAAGATCCCAAAAGTGCGTTTTACGTTAAAAAATCAAATAAAAAGTTCCTTTTCAGCCCAAAATCTAGGCACACTAAATTTGGCAGCTCTGTATAAAACTGTTAGGTTGTCCATTGAAAATAGACAAAAAACTCTCTGCAATTATTAATGTTGACACTAAGTTGTTTCTTTTTCAAGTGCTTCTATCTTTCCTGGTTTGATGATGATGGCTTCATAGTAATTCTATTTTTATGATTGTCTTGTTTTCTTTTATGTCTATGAAAGTCCAGGGTGTATTCATAGGTATAACAAGTGAATTGAGGACGTATTGGGAAAAGTATCGAAGAAAAGATTTTGTGGTGTTAAGATGTAGCGATCCTGTTATCTCTTCCCACTAGTTTGACTTGTACCTTTAACAATATCAACTAACAGTATCAACTAGTAGTATCCAAATTATCATCGCATGACCAGACTCGGAGACTTCCAGCAAGAAAAAGAATTTTAGCAAGCAACCCGCGCTACCGATTTTTGGTAAGGGCGATTCTCGTTCTGTATCCCATTATAAAGCAACGCTTTATTTAGCTAATTCAAATATAGATATTCGAACATTTTCGAGAGCAATCATTACTAAGCGTTCACCCATTTAAATAATGAATAGCCTTTATGGAGGAGTTTCCCGGGTTGTAGGAGCTAACGTGATGGACTGTGATATCGTAGGAACCGAGTTTAAACTCCAGTCACGCTATTACGTTCACTTTCGAACAAATAACCTTGGAAAAGGCACGAACATCTTTACCCCACCACAGCTATGGGTTCAACAGTACCATTACTGCCTTTCTGTAAAAAGGACTTCGTCATTAGATAACCTACAAAGTTTGATATGCCATTAAATAAAGAAACTGAATCCACAGGTTTAGCACAGGTTAATTTTGGTGATCTGACAAGGGCTGGTACTTTCAAGCGTGACTTGACCGCAATATTCTAAATGTTAAGCTGGCTACCCAGAAAATCAGCATTTAACCTTTTTTTACTAGGGTTTGAACATCTGTCATAAAACAAGTCACCCAAGTATTTTTTTAGAATTTATGAAGCTTTGCTTAGTCTTGCACAATGGTCTCAAGTTGCTTCCAATAAATACTATTTCTTAGTAGTAACCCATCTAAGTAATGAGCAAACTTAGTACTTTGATAAGCTATTACTAATAAACTTCGGTGATCTAAAATCAGGATTTCAGCTTACCTTTTTTATAACTAAGTTTAGCTTATTTGGGCACAAGCTAAGATCTCTGGGACACCTAGTGATAATCAAATTCCTTACCAATAGTCTGCCAGCCTTACATACTAACTCTTCCAATACTACTCAAAGTGGTGATGGTACGTTTACCGGTCCTGGTACGCAAGTTACCGACTATTGGTACGTGTCGAGTTTCCAGTTTCACATTATAATAATATGGCATAAATATGGTGTTGGTCCATGGCACATTACAAAAATATCCTGCCCGTACATCATATCATATATTACAAGAAGCACTTTCATAGACAACGCTACATTTGTATTTAGTCTTTTTTTTTTTAAGTTGAAAAAGTTAAGGTCACAAATGAAATTTAGTTTTTATTCAGTTTTTTTATTTCTTCTTGGGATTTTTATCCTGGAAAGTTTGGTAAATGTATTTGTAAACAGATTCCAGTTTGAAGGAATTATTTCGTAATTTAGTAAATTTTCTTTATTTATTTATGACTAAAAACTTTATTTTGGTAATTTCTAAAAATATCCCCTCCTCCGTGGACATATGTTTCCTTAGAAAAAATGAAAAAATGCATGAGCAGATTTTTCAATTCTAGGCGGTTACTAGGCCCAAAAGTTTTAGAGGGGAGGAAGACTGTTTTTCTAGGGAGCCCTAGCGAGCTACTTTCACCGTCCAATCACTCTATGTAATAAAATCACCCATATATCACCAAAATACAGCATTCAGTCTATGAAAAACTTACTTAAAACCTCGATGAATTGAGTGATATATATACAATTGAAAAAACATGATAGGGAGGGAGAGAAAATAAACCGAGAATATTTGATAAAAAACAAAAAATAAACCCCGTTTGGTTTCCCTCCCTTTATTTCTTGTAAGGGTTTACAAAAAGGCACAAGGCCTTAAGTTTTTGGGGGGAAGGGGAAGGGTGCGGTCTTGCATTAAACGATATTTTCTAAAGGAACCTAGCTAGCCACATTCGCTGACCCATTCAACAGTACAGTATATAACCATTCATCCATCGCCATGCGCCCCGCAACCACCAAAATACCACATTTGCTCAATGAAAAAGACCTACTTAAAACCCCGAAAGTGATGTATGATTTTATTTACAATTTGTGATTTATTTACAATGAATTTATATGATGGGAATGGGAGAAAAACCCCGAAATATATACAAACGAAAACCAAGGAAAAATTCCCCGTTTGGTTGCCCTACCATCCCCTCTCCCGTGGACACGTCCTTTTTGGGGTTCTTGTGAAGATGGTGATTGGCTAAATGACGTTGAATCAGCCATTTTAGTATATGTAAGTGGGTAAAAAAAAACAGATAAATACCCCACAAGCAATGCAGGATTAGCAAGTTCGACTAGCTGGCCATAACGGATAAGTTTTAGTTTTATTGGCTGTTCCAAAGCTTAGTAAATAATTATAAAAGCGGGATTGTTTTTACCTCACTTCGCTGATGATAATCCATTATGCCGAATAAAAGGAATTGATTTGGAATTTTATAAGGAGTCTTCAGGTAAAGAAAAAAGATATTGAGTCCTTAAAAAAAAAAAAAAAAAAAAAAAAACCCAGCCCAGGTAAGTTTGAAAAGGTTCTGTATTTTACTTTTGAAAAGTTAAATTCAGCGTGAGGACGTAAATACATTCTCTCTCATATAGACTTGTCACATGTCTCCAATTTTAAGTTCCACCTGAAATTCTCCTTTCCTTTAAGCTGACAGAGAGGCCTGTTCTCCAGTGATATGAGAGTACTTTTGATTTTATTATTTTACGTTTTCTTTTTCCCGTTGAACTTTTAGGGGATTCAGACTAACATTCATGGATTCGTATTATAATAAAAACTCTTTCACGTGCCATTTCATTTACTCCCTCCTTGTACTGAACCTGAAATCTAATCAAACCTCTGTAGCTGTTTGTCCCTCGATCTCCAGAGAAGGAAGAACTAAAAACTCTGAGTCATTGATAAAATATAGACAACTCTAAACCGTGAAAAGTCCATTTATCAGCTTACAGTTTTTGTTCTTTATCTAATTAAACAGAGGCATCTAAGTATTTAACCGACTTACCACCAAGCCAGAATGCAGCACAAGGCTATGTTACAGTCGAGAGCGACGCACAAATCTTGAATTAGACGCAGTCAGACCAAAAAATGCTTGCTCTCTTCGGAATTCCTCATATTGGAGCGTCTCAGGCTCCAAACTTTGAACTCCTCTCTGCATAGCAGGTTTTGCTTGAGGGGAAGGCCCCCTGAGACCAAGTGAGTGCAACGAAACTTCTTATACGGTGCGTCCGTGAGGATGGTATATGGTTTCCTCTGGAAGCCCGCATTGAACAAGCACGTGGCTTCTGTTTTAATTCGAGTATTGAGATCCAAGAAAACCACTCGCATTAACCTTAATCGCAAGAAGTAGGCGGGAGTGTGTGTGAGCAACATTAATAAGAAAATCGACTGCAAATATGTCTAAAATCTAAGATTCAAACAAAGGTTTTCTATTTTATCAAATAATGACAAAAGATCTCAAATTTTAACATCTGAATAAAATATTGACATCAATACTTGATACCGAGGCAAAAATTCTCATTGATAAACCTTTTATTTTTAACTTCCTCGCTCAACATATTTAGAGTCGTATATAAATGTTATACTGCCACAAAAGCAATATCTCCTCAAAGCCAGTCTCTCAACACTACCACCCCTACTACTACTACTTCTTGAGACAAGACAACGTCTATTTCCAAAGAATGCTTTACTTCATAACAATGTGTGTGTGTATATATATATATATATATATATAGGAATTAGTTTAAATTTTGGTAGAATGATTGACTTATTTCAGTGATTACAGTCCGAAAGTATGTTTTTTTTGGGGGGGGTAATAAATTAGATGTTATAGGGAAAGGAATGACGAAATATGATGGGCTTAGTGAAAAAGGGACAGTTTAAGAGAGATGACAACTGTAATTTCTACGCTAATCATCGACTCCATGTCGCATTTTAATATAATTTTATACAACAAATATTCAGATGAAAGTCCGAAGGATGTTGAAAACTTATTAGAACTAGTAAGAAATAAGTAACCAACCGCAATGAGCTGGACATGCAATTCCACATCATCTTGAAAGTCAATATACTTGTCACTCGATTGCCTTAAAAATGAATTATCAATAAAATATCATCCCTGCGTTTGTTGGGTCGATAACTTTCCCGCAACAAATCGTATGTACAGAAGTCTGTAGTGATTTAGTTAGCTTTTTTGCTTAGATGTTGCACAAGGCGTATGAATTGGGAATCCAATG
>CAUZXS010000085.1:72500-92500 GCA_963585895.1 Sepioteuthis lessoniana | reverse complement strand
AACGTGTTGGACTGTAACACTGTTAGCAAGTTCGAACTCCTGTCACGCTATTAAGTTCTTTTGGGGGGAAAGGTATAAACTCTTTTATCTCCCTGGGTTAAATAATATCACTTATACGAAGATTGATTGGCCATTATACAAAGAAACTGAAACACCATCACAAATTAAAAAGTAATTATTTTTAATAAATGTTTTCTTGTAAAACCGATACCAGGATTTTATTTCTAGTCTAATATTAATGCAATTGAAAATATTATAGCACCTCTGCAACGAAAAAAAAATATTGCGTGCACACGCACATATGTAATGCGCTAAGCGAAGACATGAACTGGTATCAATACGTTATCAACCATATAGAAGTTTGACCTATCCGATTAAAAAAAAATGCAATTTCTTCCGAGCAGCAGTTGTCATTTCTATATGGAAGCATCACATCGACGCTAACCAAACGTAATGAGAAAAGGCTTGACAGGAACTGCATAAGAATGCTACGAGCTGTATTGAACAAATCCTGGAAGCAACATCCCATGAAACAGCAACTGTTCGGCCGCCTACCCCCTATCGGTAAAACTATCGAAATAAGAGGAACAAAACATGCGGGACACTGTTGGAGAAAGGACGAACTCATAAGTGACGGTCTCCTATGAATCCAAGCTCACGGACGTGCCTGTGTTAGCCAATCAACAAGAACTTAAATACAACAGCTCTATACGGACACAAGATATAGTCTAAAAAAAAACTGCTGGAAGCGATGGATGATAGGGACGAATGGCAAAAGTCAGAAATCGGTGCTAGCCACGTGACTTAGTGATGTGTGTTATATATGAGAGAGAAATTCGGAGAAAAATTTTTTCAAATAAATTCCTCTTATCTTATATTCACTTAGAAATTTGAAAATTTTTATCGAATGACAATCGTATATATTTAATGAGTGTCCTTATTTTTAGTCAGCTACATAATCCTATTTTTGTTTCAGCTTATTGTATAGATTACGCTTACGTACATAGCAGCTCACAAAACAGCATCTGCACGACTACTTTCTTCCCATCTCATAAATCATCAAAGAAAGACAAACAAAAAATGGTAAGCAGGGACGTTCTCTGATGGACTTGATCATATGATAGCGCTAGTATTGGTCGACCACCACAGACTTGCATTAGCTATGTGTGGATGCTGGATGCTATCTAGAGGATCTGCCCAGAGTGATTGAAGATAGAGGGATCGTGAAAGAAAGTCGAGGGAATCTGTGCTATCAGTTCGGCTTAAGGATAATGAGACTTAGTCACTTGTAGAGAGGTGTAATAGATATAATTATAGTATTAAATATCTATTGTATATTTATGAGAAGTTTGTTTGGTTGTAGTCTTTCACACGGGTCCTAGTGGCTGGGGTTCGAGCAGTTAAATACACACTTGGAATATTGGTGCATCAGAAATTTTTACCTTCTTACATGGCCTTGTGTCACGCTGAGCTTAGTACTGTATGATTGACACTTGTTATGTCGTGAACAATAGTTATTTACACAGCTATTACATCTGTGAACGTTTGCTATAACATCCATTTCGCCAGCTGTTATGTTTCTCGGGTGGTTATACTTCTTTGGTGATACAATTTAAATACTCATAGGCATATCATGTATTGAATAAGTTGCATCTATTTTGTATTGTACATTAAGACTTGTTCCAATCTAGGTCAAGTTTCAGCAGATACTTTCAAGATTGAAGATAATACTCTCTATTTTTACTCTGAGCTATTATACAAAGGCCATTCAATAAATAAAGTGAAATATTGCCAAAGGAGTTGGCAATAAGTACTGTTTACAGTTGGATTTTTTTTTCATGGCAATCAACTATGACGGGTCATTTAATGTCCTTGAAGACTGTCGGAATGATCTTCGTGGCTAATGGCTGCGCTCGGAACTTTCTTGACTGGATAGTCAGTGTTTCCATGGCATGGACTGTCTTTTCGACTTAAGCTCGTCGTTGTAACAGACCCATGTTTAGCCAATTTGTGAAGATTATTTTGATTAAAACGTGCTTCTCCGGTAGATTATATATGCTTTGCATTTCTCAGCCTCTAAAAATTTGTTGATAGACCTCGGTTCAGTCCTGAAGCATTCTGATTTGCTGCCATTTTGAATTGCTTCAAAACAAATTTTTGCTGGATTAAAATATGTTTGTTATAAACCAATTGCAAATAATACATTTTTGGAAAAAAATCTGAAAATAATTAATTTGCTTCAAGAAAAGTCCCTTTATTTAATGAATGAACCTCCTATTTGTTGAGTTCCTTTGTTTTCTGTCCTAATCTAATGAAAATTTTACCGCTATCATAGGCTGACCTCAGTAGTAATTGACATTTACTTTAATCATAACCGGGCGTACTAATGATTGGTTACGCACTAATCCCGCGTTATCTCATAGGTAATCCTATCCTCAACACTCCAATAGTTATATCTTTTAATACATTTTCTACTGTATAGCCCTAGCCGACTGGGCAAAATACTTTTGGCCTTATTTGTATGCAAAAGACATGCCAATTAATTCTATTCTGATAAATATTTGCAAGTTTTTATTTATCTTAAAAGAAATCCACTAACAAAAATGCAATAACTGTAATTTTATACTCTACTGCCTACTCTATTTAAAAAGTTAAATCCTAAAACAAGTGATGGTGGGGGGAAGCAAGCGTCCAAGCCATTCTCTTCTTCGCTCATGTACCCTCCGTTTTAATTAACTTTAACGTAATAATTTATGACTTATATAGAAATCCATGAAACTAAAATAAGTGATAATTTTATACGCATTCTTATTTAGCTTCATTAGTCTTTCTAAAATATTTTTATTTCATTAAAGACTTGCACTCGAAGGGCGCATATATTTGCTAGTGTATATATATATATATATATATATATATATATATATATATATATATATATATATATATATATCTGTAAAACTTACTGATATCAAATTTAGATTATTTATGGTCAATATGAAATAAAACATCTAACTGTTATAAATAAATTAAAACCTTAGGTTATTTTTTTTCAACTTGTTTCGACTTCTTTTTATATCAACCAGAATCACAGGTTGAGTATAAATGTCAAATCTAGAGGCCTCATCATTTTTTTCGCTCTGATAAACCGAACATTTACGCTTTAAGATATTAATATTCCCTTTCATCTTGACTTAAAAACTATACGAATAGATCAGCTATGAGATTACATAGACGTAAATCGTATGTACTAATTTGTTTGCACAAAAACATGTTTATACTGAGATTAAATTTTAAAATCGTGTTTCTGAGAGGAACTGCGACACCTATTTCGACATGCGACTACTATAACTCGGTTATGATGATTCGCCCCCCCCCCACACTCACAACAAAACGATCTTAATTTTTTCCTGTTCTTATAAAAAAGGCAAAACGACCAACTAGAAGTTTGGTATGTATTTACTCAACCTCTACCATAAAAGGCAGTATGTGATACAAGGTCAATTTTTAAGCGGAGTAAAGCTGGTTTAAATTCAGTTTTCTTTCTACTAGAT
This sequence comes from Sepioteuthis lessoniana, assembly GCA_963585895.1. Lineage (NCBI taxonomy): Eukaryota > Metazoa > Mollusca > Cephalopoda > Myopsida > Loliginidae > Sepioteuthis > Sepioteuthis lessoniana. Next base: position 88,949 of record CAUZXS010000085.1, on the reverse strand, counting down.
TGGTTGCTAATCCAAGTTTAAAGAACCCAGTTGCTCTATTATCTTTCCATACCTTAGGGTCGTGGAGATAGACTCATGCCTTTTTCATTGGTATCAACGAGAAGTGAAACTCAAACAGCCTCGTCTAAGAATTGAACTTGGATCATAGATTTCAATTTCTACGCCTTATTCCGCAACACTAACTGCACCTACAAAAATACTAGAAATTTGTTGACCGTCTCCCAGACAGAACTGGTGCCTTCTGATAAGTTCCATGGTAAGGAGTACACCCTGACGTCTGCAGTAGTATGCCGAGGGAACTGGGATATGATTAGATTAACTACTATCAGCTCCAACTTTGAGTTGTGCGCTGTATCAGGTTGTTATGTTGATTACCATATACTAAAAAAGACCATGTGTCGCATTTTGCCTTCGTGGGGTAGCAAATAAATATATCATAACGTCATATATATATATATAGACATAGCTGGCATATATGAAAGCGATCGCGTGTGTGTAATTATATATATATATATATATATATATATATATATATGTTGGCATTTCAATTTGCGCACGTGTGAGTTTACGTGCCAATGTCCTTGTGACGTCGTTTCTCGACAGCAGATCAACACAACCGTCACAATAGAACACGTCAAAGCAATCCTCCTGCTTACGTCTTTGAGTGTTGGAGATGACAAAGACAGCAGATAGTACGAAGCATGCATAGCAAATAAAAAGAAAAAAAAACCGCTCACATAGATACGTTTTAACTCAAATCCGAGACGCACCTGTCTGTAGCGTATAGGTCAACACGCTTATGAAACAAACCAATAATCATTTATACGTTCCTCACGGTGTGCTCTAAAATTCAATCGCCTCAGGTTAGATATGTATTTGGAAACGAGAAACGCATCTTTCATTTCTTCTGCTACAGTAGACTAGTACGCATGCGCAGATACCTGCGTGTATCCGTACATAGAGAAAGCAATGCAAGTAAACGAAGATAAATATGTAAAGCAAAACAAAACAAAAAAAAAAAAAATAGTGATTCATGAAAAAATGCTTAAAGTATGGAAGGACAACGGAACAAGTAGAAAGTGACATAAATATAAGAAACAATCGCAAAGCTGTCAGAAAAAAAAAAGGCAGAAAATAGTTGTATGGAAAAAAAATCCTTTGTGCGAAAATGAAAACAAAATACATAGCGAATAAAATCACAGCAAATCAAAATCTTTAAAACCGTACAAAGAAAACTGTAGAATGAAGAAAATGTTGTGAAAAATTAGCATCAGCCAAAGAAAATTTAAACAATTGTATAGAAACAATTTTCAAGTAAAATAAACCAGTACTTATAAAATCCGTTATGTTGCAGCGCCCATAAATAAGTACACTGGGATTTTTTTAGCGGGGGGGGTATTTTCTTCTAAATCAAAGCTGCTAGGGTTTTATATCTTGTTAAACGTTATACAGTCAAAGCGGATATTATTAGGCATTATTTATCACCTACAATAACGCATTGAATACTAAAAATAATAGCTACATCTTCGTAATTAAAATAAATAAATAAAACGGAATCAATGTTTAAAAGGTGTACTCATTTTTTGGACTGCTACATTTTCATACATTCAATGTCATAGGTATCAGAATGTTATTTCTCACCACCATCAAGTTGTTTGACTCTCTCTCTCTCTCTCTCTCTCTGCTATCGCACGTTGTAAGTCCTCAAGACAGCACCCAGTGTCCGCTCAGAACTAAATGTAAGTATTTGGGAGTCGGTAAAAATGATAGATTGAATGTACTAATTTCTTTTTAATACATGCTGTGTCCATTAAATTTCTTTGTTAATCTAATCGAGTAGTTAAAAAAATCACGACGAAAGGGATATAAATATTTTTGAGCGTAAATGTTTATCTGAGCCCCAAAATAAATGAAACCTCGATATTTAACATTTCCACTCAACTAATGATTCTCGTTAATACGAAAAGTAGAAACCAAAAATGTTTTTTTTTTTTTTTTTTTTTTTTTTTTTTTCAATATTTCTCATCGAACTGGAAATTTACTATCAAGATAGATTTCAAAAACAGTTTACCAAGGATTTTTATTTATTTTATTTATCAATTTTATTTTATTTTATTCTATTTTATTTGTTTATTTTATTTTTTTATTCTATTTATTTATTTTTTATTTTTTTTAACTAATCAAGTAACATTTTTATTTATTTTTCTAACAAATTGCCTGATCAGATCAAAAATAGCGATAGGGTAAAATGGGGGGAAAAAATGACTAAAAACATGATTTAAGAAATCATCGAGTCACGCTGTCACCTAGAATTTTCCTAACTCTCTCTATCCATCCGTTCCAATCGTCTATCGCTCCCAACAGGTCTTCCAAATTACATCCAGTGTCTGCACAATCCTAATGTAAACAAGTTCTTGCTGGCCGACCAACACTGGCACGTCCATTTGTAGGGGTCCATAGAAGAACGTCGCTCATGAGTTCACCCTTGCTTCTCCAGATGTGTCCTGCATGTCTTGTTCGTCTTACTTGGATGGTTTTTGAAATGAGAGGTGAAATAATGTTCAGGAAAAAAAGATTTAAGAGTGCGTTCTCCGGAACTTAATAGCACTCCATCTTTTTTTTTTTTTTTTAATGGTATAGTATTAAGTGTAAATGTTCGGAACAAAGACTTTTCTAAAGGTTGTTGTGAGAAGATAGTGTAAATACTGAAAGAGGCATAACAAACTGTTAAAATTAGAAGAAATATTATCCGAGTATGTTTAGTTTAGACCAGCCCATTTGCATAATGGTTAGAGTTCACCAATGGTCCGGGAAACCGGAGTTCAATTCTGGGTCTAGTCATACGAAAGACTCAGTAAAAAAAAAAAATGGTCCTGGAGGCCTCCTTGCTTGACACTTGGCACTATAATGGTTCTGATCAAGGGTAACTGGAGCAATTCAGAGAAAGGAGTAGCACTCTTCTCAAAACCTTGGCGTTGTAACTATCGAAAAGTGAGCCTTCGGGTCGGCCTAGACTACAATCGACCAACTTTGTTTAATTTAGGAAAAAAAAAAAATTTCTTTTGTTATCAGTAGTCGTGGTGTACCGATGTTTGTAGGTGATACCCTATACTAAAAACCGTGACCCGTTTAAAATCAGCACATCATTGTAAGATTACTTTTATCTACCAATGCACTAAAAAAAGGCTTTTAGCGAATTAAGCGATTTTCCAGTTCAATTTGCTGGTGAATATCAATTTTTAATCTCAAGATAATGGAAAATATTGCAAAATGCTTATAAGAATGTCTCACTCCTACCTAAAATAGAAACATCGATGTTAGCATGGACCACTGTTACAACGAGAATTCTACAATCTCATGGGGCATCTAATCTTCCTATTTGGACGTAACACTTTGGCCGTTAGTGGGGGACGGATCTGGTCCGGGGGGGTATCGCCTTGTGAAGACGATAGTAGGTCGGGGCTGCCTGGCACGCCAAACATTCACATCACCCGACCGAGACTGACTTACTTCAAGAGCATTAAGGAGCCGTCCCCAAGCTCTGAGGCGCCCCTTTTTAGGGGAATGCCGACAGGGACTGAGGCCTTGTGCCATACTCGCGGGTACGTTGGGCGCTCGACAAATACTGTTATCTAGTATATAGTAAATATTGGTATCTTTTATTCAACAAGTGTGATTAATGATACACTTGCGGAAAGTTTCAGTTCGGTTTCTTTGCTTGGTGGCAAATAAACCTTGATAGGTTATTTAATGCCAAAGCCAATTTTGTAGTAGAACAGTAATGGAACTATTTAGCTTAGAGCTGGGGGAGGATAAGGGGGCTAATACCTTTCTCGAGTATGTTAGTCCGAAAGTCAACGTAAGGGGTGTAGGGGAGGGCACTACTCCATTCCCAGGATTGCTCCACTTTACCATTGATCCTTACCTTTATAGTGCTAAGCAAGGTGGCATCAAGTACCATTTTTAATGTCTTTGGTATGACTTGGCCTGGGTTTGAACCCTGGTAGTAGCTTAAAACTTGCAGATTAGGATGCTGCAGTCAAGCGCGTAAGCCACTACACCACGAACATTTCACCCACACCTGTTAAAGGAAGAAATGTGCACATTTAAACTGCAGTAACACTATTTTAAAAATACTTGTAACTTATTTATATATTGTAATAGAATTAAGAAATATAAGAATTTTTAAATAGGGAGTTACTTTTCATTCACCCCGTACACTAAACGTGTTCAACTTTATTGCTTTGAACACATTGTAATCAGACAGTTTAATTAGAAATAACCACCAACGATTAGAAATCAATATTACATTTTTAATACATGATGAGTTTATGTATAAAAGTTGATGACCAAAGTCTAGGATGACTCGAAGATTCCCTTTTTAATAGCTACAACACCAAAGTGTAGGGAAGGGCGCTACTCCTTTCCTTGGATTGCTCCTCTTTACCCTTGATACGTACCTTATAATCCTGTGTGTAAAGCAAGGCGGCATCAAATACCATTTTTGGAGCCATTGGTATGACTCAATCTGGGATTGAACCCCAGTCTACCGGACCATTGGCGAACACTCTAACCATTAGGCATATATATATAAAATACAACAAAATAGATGGGATGAATAAAATAATTGAAAATAATAATATATCTATATTTCTGTCTCGGCCACTGTGCACTACGGTCTTTTTCTGGTGCTTTTTATTTAACCCCGTGATTCGAATAATTAAACTGGAAAGTTACCGAATACAACAGAAGGCCAAAGTGTACTACGGCCGAAACGTTGTGAGTATAGCAGTCTGCAATGTGTAGAGGATAATACTGAAAAGGATTTTATTTCTTTCTAGCTTCATGATAAACCATATTTTTTCCTAAAATCTATCCCTTTTTAGTGTCCTGCCATTATTGTTGTATTGCTTTATCAAGTGCACGATCTCGTGCGTGGCGAAAGTCGGAAGGTAGACGTGCGGTTGGTCTTTCTTTCCTAATCGTTCTATTCCCTTTTTGATATATAAATATCTCTCTTCTCTTTACTCATCATCTTTATACTTTTTGATAGATATAACAGTTTTAATAAAAAGATGAATTTTTTTTTTTTTTTTAACGAAGCAGTTGTTAGTTACAATTCCAGTACTGCTGTACTTTTTCAGCAGGAACCCAAGACTTAGATACATTGCGTGAGACAAGTATTACAACAAAGTTTTTACTGAGATTGATATTCTAAAAATTAATTTAGTACAACGGTTCACATCCTACTATACATATATATATATATATATATATATATATATATATATATATATATATATATATAATTATTGGTCCAACGAGAGTAAATATTTTAAAATGAATGAGTCCGCTACTGAATTTTATGGCATTTCAACCATTGTTGGTTATTTAATGCCAAATCTCGTTTTTACATTTATATTGAATATATGATTTGTGAACTCATTTTGTAGAGACATTTATAAACGAGCCTGAGCCTACATTTTGTTGAATGGTTTCAAATATTTCTCTCTAACACAAATACTTTGATTTATCATTAATCATTTGTTTTCATACAGCAACTAAGCAGTTAGTGAGCTAAGCTAACAAACTATTGGCAACGCGTTCAATTCTCTGTGAACATCATACGTCTGTCTTAGTGCCAAACTAACCTAAGCGTAGTAATGAACCACACATCTAAAATAAATGGAAAAAAAAAACAGTTTAAAACTTTAACAAATTTTCTTCTAATGAGAAAATGCATGATTAAAATAGTGATTCTCATTTGCAGAAAAATACGATAAATGAAAAAATAACTTGTGCAATTCATAGCAACTTTACTATCGTTTGAAAAAACATGCATTCTTATTTGATTTTGGTTGGAAGAATGCAGAAAGGATCGGCGTTTACCAAGAGTGTGAAACAATAGAAACTAAGTTTTTAAACAAAAATGAAAAACTGATTTTAGATTATGAAAAGTTGACAATGTTGGCAAATAATTTACCTCGGTGGATATTGAAAGTGTATATGAAGCCCTTCTTTCCTACCCTAAGTCAATATGGTAAAGTTTAGTTGACCAGTAGACAAACACTAAACTACATCTGGTCAAGAGACTGCAGTTATAAAAGCAATCTTGAATATTCATCTCCTTGTAAATCCCCATGCTTTTATTCGCCCTGCCAAAATATTATTCACTCTCGAGAATCTGTATGGACTAATCTGAAAAACCCTGACTGAGACTCAAGTTCAATAAAAGGGCTGTGCCTTCTGGACGTTACTTCTGCGTTCCACTGCGTCTAATTTAACTCACAACCTCGAGTCCTTCATACTTGTGGAACTTTCGGTTCCTGAGTAAATCTTTAGAATGTTATAATCTGTTATTTAGCTGCCTGTATGTCTTTTAAATAACAGGTTACAACATTGCATAGATAATATCAATGTTGAAATTGGAATACCCCGGCCAGAATTCTACTCTTCACGGTATTTGTAATAATTATCAGTGAAGAAAGCGCTCATAAGGCAATAGTGATCGTCGTAGGAAATGAAAATGGCGACCAGAGTTCAAATTCTGACTGAACATGCTTCCATTACATATAGCGCTAATACTCTTAAAAGTATGCATCCAACTATTCTCCTTCCAGCTAAGAGTAATTAGTAGGGCAGAATGGACATTTTTGTCTTGGTACAGCACCCAGTCTAGGATTAAGAAAACTCTGAATTCAAACCTGTTAAACTCCGCTTAAAAAATGTGCCTTTTGTCGCGCCTTGTCCGAATGGAGAGATGTTGAATACATAAGTGTAGTAGTTATTTAACTTGCCAAGAAGTTGTGATATAAGGTTGATTTGATGTGAGGGATTCGCAGGAAGTAAATCTCCCAGGGTCCGATACCAAAAATTGCTCGGCTCCGTCGATATTCTCTTTTTGGCCCTCCTCAAGTGTTGGAAAATGAAGGATAAGGGAGATAGCGAAAGTCTATGGCAGTTGAGATGATTTATTTTCGGCATCATCACCCAGCACAGATAACAGCTACCTCTGCAACAATTACCCACAACTAGTAAGTAAAGTTGGCGACCGTAGTCGAGGGTGACCAGAAGGCCCCCTTTTTAAATAGCTACTTCACCGAGGTGTTGAAGAGAGCACTACTCCTTTCCCTGAATTGCTCCACTTTACCCTTGATACGTACCTTTATGTTGCTGAGTGTTTAGCAAGAATGTATCAAGTACCATTTTTAAAGTCGTTCGTATGATGCAACCTGGGATTGAACCTAGGTCTCCTGGATCATTGGCGAACACTCTACCCACTATGCCAATGACCCACATCTAGTAGTATCTAATTAGGTCATTCATTTAGTATAAGTTGATGCAGGCTCATAATTATAAAATTCTATTGTGTACGATGTTATTAGTAATATTTTCATTCCCCTTTTGAAACAGAAAAATAGGTAAATTTTTAATTTGTTCAAGCGTCATTCAGCGATCGAAACAAATAAAATCCTCACCAGATGTTTTATCGCCACGTCAGCTGGGGCTGAATGATGCCCCGACTGCACCTGTGCCGAGAGGTAATTTTTAAGCCATTATATATTTTCAAGCAACGAATGATAATTTTTTTTTCTTTAGAACAATGATGCCATTTAAGTTACTATTCTTAATACTGATAACTTATACACAATTATGTGACTACAAATATTTCTATCCTATAATTTGCACACGCTTGTTTTCAAGCAGCTCCTCTTAATGCCATTATTTTTTTTATTAGTTATATGGTCATTGGCCTAATGAGTAGAGTGTTTGCCAAAGGTCCGAGAGACCGGGGTTCAATACCTGATCAAGTCATACCAAAAACTTAAAAAATGGTACTTGATGCCGCCTTGCTTAACACTCAGCACTATAAGGTGAGGATCAAGGGTAAAGTGGAGCAATCCAGTAGTGCCCTCTCCTAAACCTCGTTGTAGTAGCTATTGAAAAGGGAGCCTTCTGGTCACTCTCGACTAAGGTCGCCAACCTATTTATATGGGAGGATTTCCTCGTGGTGTAGTGGTTAAAGCGATGGACTGCGGAATCGTAGTAAGCGAGTTCGAACTTCAATTGCGCTATTACGATCACTTTCGGGCAAATACCCTAAGGAAAGGTATTAACCCCCTTAACCTCCCCGCTATGGGTTAAATAGTACCACTATTGTTCTTCTAGGAGAATGGCTTTGGCATTAAATAACCAACAAAGGTTGATATGCCATTATACAAAGTAACCTAACCAAACCTATTTATATGGTTTCAAGTGTTTCTATCTAATAATGTTCAAATAGATAGGGTCCCATCAATGATCTTGCTTAAAAGGAACCTCCCCTTTGAGTCAGTGTGGACCGGGAGTTATAGCAATAAATATGTATTCCATTCTCCCCAGATCTCTAGAAATGGAGCTTCACCATCAAATGGAGTTAGTGTCATAAATAGGACACTCCTTCTGGATAAGGTCTAACTCCTCTGCGGGCGATACATTAAGTATATTCTAAACCTCGCTGACGGGGCGGTAAAACAGGCCAGTAATATCGGCAGTGTGTGCTTTTACTGATGGTAAATATCATTCTGCGATATATATATTATTCAAATGAAAATTCTGTGCGAGAATCTACCAGCCCGAACATTTGTATTTTACTTGGCGCTAATGTTTTTGAGAAAGGCATGAAATATTTGTTCTCGCTACCAGCTATGGGAAAATAGGACAGACTGTGTTTTAGCTTTAGTTAAGCAACCAGATTATGAAAACTCAAAATTCAAACCAACTGTCATCACCGTCATCAAGTCGTGCCACCAGCACGGATATCCCTGACCCTCTCTCGCCACATCTCCTTATCATTCATCGCCTCCGGCAGGTCTTCAGGGTTACATCCTGTGTCCTCACATAGTTGCTGTATGTAAGTTCGAGCTGGTCGTCCTGCTTTTGCACGGCCATATGTGGGGGTCCATAGGAGTACATCACTTATGAGCTCGTCCTTGCTTCTCCAGCAGTGTCCCGCGTGTCTGGTTTGTCTTACTTGCACAGTTTTCGTGATGGGGTCAAGTGTCCGTATAGTTGGTGTCTCGTGGGGTGTTGTCGCCAGGACTTGTTCAATACTGCTCTCAACATTCTTGTGTAATTTACGTCTAGTTTCTTCTCCAGCCGTTTAGTTAGCGTCCATGTAGTGCATCCATATAGCAGTATCGATACAACCGCTGCCTAGAAGAAACTGCGTTTCATTTTATCGGTAAGGTCTGATTTCCATATGATCGAGAGCCTATCGATAGCCGTCCATGCCTTCGTCAGTCGTGTGTCGATGTCTTTTTCGGTTGATGAGACGCTACTTCCTAGGTAGGTGAATTTCCGCCTAAAAATTGACCTCGTGTTACATTCTGCCTACGGAAAAGGAGTGTAGTAAATATACACTAGCCTTTACATGTACATATTGTACGCAGGTTAAAATCAACCTCGTACTTCAGTGGTTGGGTATTATTTTTATACATGTTCTCCTTCCTTGTCATTTCAATTAAGTCTGTCATCATCAAGTCACGCTGATAAAAGATCCCCTTGACTGTCTCCCTTTCTCACGTGCACGTGGTGTAATGGTTATCGTCGCAGGATGTGGACACGGCGACACGAGTTCAAATTCTGGACCTGACTGATTGCATTTCACATAGCACTAATACCCTTGGGAAAGGTATGAATCCAAATATTCTCCCTCCAGCTATGGGTAAATAGTAGGGCAGACTAGGTTCTTCAGCCTTGGTGAGGCAACTAGTCTAGGAGAAGGAAAACTCTGAATTTAAACCTGTTAAACTCCGCTTAAAAATTGACCTTGTGTCATATCCTACCCGAGCGGATGGGTTGGTAAATATGGTCTCCCTTTCTCACTATCCGTCCTTATCGGCCAACGATTTGACAGGCTTTCTAGATTTTATCAAGTATCTGTTGAGAACTTATTGATGTAAGTCTTTATTGGTTGATCAAAACTGATATGTCCATGTGTAGGAGTCCACAGGAGAACGTCGCAATTGAGTTCTTCCCTGCTTCTCCCGCAAAGCCCAGCAAGGAATGTTAATCACAAAGGTTGAACATTATAAAGTACTAATAATTACGTGTCAGGTTACCAACTTATTGATCCACCTTCGTAAATTACGTTAGAAAATGAATTACAAAAATAAGCAATGTAAAATAAAAGCCAAACACATAAAAAATCAGTATAAGAAAAAAAACCTAAGATGAAAAACTCCTAGCAAAAAAAAAAAAGTCAAGAGAAAAAAAAAAATTAATGATTCTTTTTAAACGGAAAAAAGCAAGTTTCAAAAGACAGGGCGATAAAGAAACGCCAGAACGCACAGTATGATCAATTCAAGGACTATCAGATAAAAGGACAGAATTGAGAGAACACATAAAATTCAGTCTTAAAAAGGTGTCTAAGGTAAAAAGAGGAAAAATCTATAGAAAATCATGAAAGAAGTATAAAGCAATTATGCAAAAAGAAAATATAAAAACAAAAGCAACTTCGTTCAAACGGAAATATCACTATCGCTTTAAAAAATAAAGCAGTGAGTAAAAGACGTCAAAACATTGACACTGATTAAAAAGGAAGAAAATGCATGAATGCTTGGATTCGAAAACGTAAAAATACCAAGAATCACACCAAAAATTGACGTTTGGACGTAGGAAAATCGAAAAAAAATGGAAACCTTGACCTTTTAAATAGAATAATAAAAGATTAAGATATATATTTTTAAAATGAATAAATACACTTAACATGTCAGTGAAAAAGAAATCAAGCAGAAAATAAGTAAACACTATAGAAGAAAGTATGCGTTTACCCAACCCCTCTGCCATGGACAAGATGTGACACAAGATGAATTTTTAAGCCGAGTAAAGCTGGTTTTCCTTTCCTTAGAATGGTTTCGTGGCCAATGCTAAACAACCCAGTCAAATATTTATCAATAGCTGGAAGGAGATCAGATGGATTTATACCTTTACCAGAGGTATTAACGCGAAGTGAAAAGCAAACAGCCTCGTCTGGGCTTTGAATTCGGGTCGTCGAGTCCATTTCCTGCACTGATAACCATTACACTAAGCGCGCCTTAAAAGAAAGTATAAAATTACAAATCCGAAGATGTATTTCCTTTAAAATCAAAGGAATAAATTAAGAGCTAAAATCGTAAAAGGAAAACTATTTTCACAAAGAAAACGTAATATCACTTATTTACCGAGCTTAACATAATTGGGCAAAAAGCCAAGAGGATTTACTAATTGTGAGAATCTAACATACAATTGGTTGAAAAAAAGCAAAATTAAATGATAATTAGTTTTTAATCTCTTGAAATAAACAAAGTGAAAATTAAAACTAAAGATAAAAACGATCAATGTTTGTAAGCAATTTGATTTTCAATATATCATCATGTCGTGCCGCCAGCACGGATATCCGTGACCCTCTCTCGTCACTTCTCCCTATCATTCATCGCCTCTGGCAGGTCTTCAGGGCTACATCCCATATCCTAACATAGCTGCTGTATGTATGTTCAAGCTGGTCGTCTTGCTTTTGCTTGGCCATATGTTGGGGTCCATAGGAGTGCATCACTGGTGAGTACGTCCTTGTTTCTCCAGCATTGTCCTACTTGTCTGGTTCGTCTAACTTGTATAGTTTTCGTGATGGGAGGCAGGTGGCCGTATAGGTGGTGCCTTGCGGGGAGTTGCCGCCAGGACTTGTTCAATATTGCTCTCAACATTCTTGTGTAATTGCCGTCTAGCGTATCCATTCCCAATCCTGAATCGATCAAAATTAATGAAAAGGCTAAGAACTTTAAAATGGATTCTATTTCTGGCATTCTGTTTGACAAAAATAAATTGTCTTTAATTGGAATCATTTTGAGATGAGGCTTCTTAATCTGAGAATTTTTTTTTTTTAATTTTTTTATTTATTTATTGATTGCGGACTTTTTGTCCTCATCTTGGTAGTTTTTGTGTTGTTTCTTCTTTCACAACGTTTCGGCCAAATTTCATCTCTTGCCTTCTTCAGGTGATTAACCACGACCTCGGATAGGAATGTTGAGTCTTGTAACCGTATCCCCAGTAATTACTGCCTTCCTTCGGGGCCCGTGGCGCAGCGGATAGAGGCGTTGAGTCTCTACGGTTCCAGGTGAGGATTGTCAGAAGATAGCGGTTTCAAATCCTACCCAAGCAGGCCAGAGGTTTACTTGGTCAAAAACGTGGTGCGATAAGCTACAACTATGGAAGGCAGTAATTACTGGGGATACGGTTACAAAGATATGGTACATTTTAACCTCATTTATATTTTTGACCGTCGATCTAAAGGAGGAGATGGTATTTGTCTTCCGTCCCACCAACCGGACGAGTATGGCACAAAGCCTTTTTTAAGGTGGGTCCGGGCGCAGGACCAAAGCCCACACGCGCCCGGCATTTACAAAAATGGCTCGTCGGCATTCCCTTAAAGGGGCGCCTCAGGCGCCGGGCGATAAACCCAAACCCTCTGAAGAGGTTTAAAGCCTGGGGGACGGCCCCATGAGACCAGAGGTATATTCACTGACAAGACATACCCGACCTGAACTGTCCATCGCATCACGGCCAGCCGAAATGTGTCCCAAAAACTAGATAAGTCACTTCTCGAAAGGCTGAGAACCGAAGTAGAGATGCAGTTATTCTAGGATTAAACCCCATGGAAAAGGGTATCTGCAAACCGTATGCAAATTCTGACCGGAAAGGCTTGTCTTCAACGATTCACGTTGGGAAAGATTTGAATCTTTTATCTTTGTACGCGAACTATGGATAAAATAATAGAGCAGACTATGCAAGTAAATTTTTGGTTTTTGTTTCGCTTTGGAGAATTAAAATCTTCAATTCAAACCAGGGGTTTGATAAATTAGTCCTTCTTTGTCCGTTTTATTCACATATCCCATCTAATTATTTGTATTTTTGAACAGAAATACATGAAACTAAGGTGAGGTGAGTATGCATATCAATTCCTTTATAGAGCTACCCATATTTACCCAACCCCTCCACTCGGGCAGGATATGACACAAGGTCAATTTTTAAGCGGAGTTTAACAGGTTTGAATTCAGTGTTTTCCTTCTCCTAGACTTGTTGCCTCACCAAAGCTGAAGAACCTAGTCTGTCCGACTATTTACCCATAGCTGGAGGGAAAATAATAGGATTCATACCTTTCCCAAGGGTATTAGTGCTATGTAAAATGCAATCGGTCTCATCCAGGATTTGAACTCCTTTATAGAGCTACCTCTTCATTGCGATCACTCCCAGGTCCAGTCTGATTCGAAATGGTAGTACCCGTTTTGGTCCCATTTGTAGGTCAAATAGCTCGGTTTAAGATAATATCTAAAATTATTTTGAACTACATTAATACAATGGCTCTTAAAACATTGGTATTGGAAGTAAATATGATGCATCTACCAGTTTTAAAGGAAAGTGGTTCAATCTTCATTACAGGCAAGTAACAATACAGGAATACTTAACACTTGTACCCGGTTATGGCTAACGGAATCAGAACAGGCGACCCCCGTGGTTTCAATAAAGGACGTAGTTCGAAGTTCCGTGAAGGTTCCCGAGTTCGACGAACACCTGAAGAAGGCCGGAGGATATGTCGGCCAAAACGTTGTGGAAATAACAATAAAGATGAAGATAATAGTCCGAAAATACTTAATGATAAAAATCAACAAGCTTCGTCTCAGAAATTTAGACAACTAAAACAAATTTTATTAAGTATTATTTATCACTAAAATTTTCGCCATTGAAATTCCAAAATGATCGAGCACAATTCAAGGATTACAAACGATAGAGTAGAGGGAATTACATTAACTGAAAGATAAAAGTATAACATTTTAAGATCTGCAACCATTTAGACTTAACTAAGAAAGTCAAGTGGAGCCCGAGAGTTCATGTTCCAGATGTCCGCCGTTCAGTTGAAGGAATTGTTGAATGCGGTGGGCAGTTGTTGATAACGCGTGCACATTTCTCCTGTGTGATTAGGGCACCTCGGGTGGTGTAATGGTTAGCAAGGTAGACTAGCAAACCTACACGAGTGAGTTCGATTCTCATTGGGTGCCCAATTCATGCGGCCTTGTGCTACATCTAAGCAAAAAAAAAGCTTAGTAAATTACCTCTCCTGTGTGATTGTTTGAATCTTCGCAGTAATAGCTATCTTTAATTCTATCTACGTTCTTACAAGTGCTTTGAACTTCAACGTTCTTGACCAACTTGAAAATCTGACACCTGTTTGGAAATGTATTTGAACTGAACTTCATTCTTCTGTATCTTGCTTGAACAATTTTGACAGACTTTGTTTCGTAATGTCTTCGCACAAAATATCTTCTGTTCCATCGTCCAAGACCTTTATTTCGCATTATTTTACTTGAAATATCAATGTTAACAATTTCCCAGCAAAACCTGAAAAGAGAAACAGAATAAAGTCAACAGGGAAGATACGTGATTCACCTCAAATAGCAATAAAAAATAATCACTCTTCTTATTTATATATCTTATTTAGCTACAGAGGTGTTTTTTGTTGTTTTTCAAACGAGGATTAATAACATCCAGGTATCGTTTTAGGGTAGAAGAATATTTTTGGTTAACTTTTTTTAATAGCAGGGTTGCAGTGGTATTTATGGGTGGTACTACATATTTTTTTTTTTTTTTGTATAAACTTATTTTTGGCTAGGTTAAATCTCTTGATTTCGATAATACCCAACACCTAATAATATACCTTTTCATTGTTCGATTTTAGTGTTTTACTTTTCAGTCACATTTTTTAATTACCGTAATTATTGACGTGTAAAATGCACCCCTAACTTTAGATAACAAAATTCGAGAATTTTTTTTTCTTTTTTTAGAATTTGTAGAAGATAAATTTAGTATTTGTTCACCTTTTTATCAGTTCGTTCTGACTAAAAGTAAGAAATTTAGATAGTTTGCATTGACTTAAGTAAAAAGTAAGTAAAGTTGGCGACCATAGTCGAGGGTGACCCGAAGGCTCCCTTTTCAATCGCTACTACACTGAGGTGTTGGGAGAGCGCTACTCATTCCCTATATTGCACCACTTTACCCTTGATCTTTACCTTACAATGCTGAGTGTTAAGTAAGGCGGCATCAAGTACCATTTTTTTTAATCTTTGGTATGACTCGACCTGGGATTGTACCCTGGTCTCCCGAATCATTGGCAAACACTCTACTCGTAAGGTCAATGAAAACACAAAATTAATACATGATTCAGAGCAAAAGCACAAAAATACAAGCTTATGGTGAAAATAAGTTCACTTCAGGAGAAATGAAATTATAAACAAACATACATTAAAGTGGATATTTCTATATAACAACGTAAAACACTTTAGTTTGGACTGGTTTCGGTTTCCTGGTTTTAATGGCATATCAACCTTTGTAGGTTATTTAATGCCAAAGCTATCTTTCTTGAAGAACTGCAGTGATGCTATTCAACCCGAGGAGCGAGGAGGATAAGGGGTTCATACCTTTCCCAAGGGTATTTGTCCAAGAGTGAACGTAATAGCACAACTGGAGTTCGAACTTTCTTACAATGATCCTGCAGTCCAGTGCTTTAACCACTGCACCGCTAGGACACTCCCAGTTTCGACTGTATATAAAACTTATTTTCCGTTATTTGTCCTGAGTATAGCATGATACCGGAAAAAGTTAATGAATTATTTGTTAATCTGTAAAGACACGCAAATAATTCCAGTATGTACATATTTTTTTTTAAAAAAATAGGCTCACTTGGTGTAATGGTTATCGTCGTATAAAATGAACACTGCCACGTGAGTTCAAATCCTGGATGAGATTGTTTGTCACAAAACCCAAATCTCCTTGGAAAAGGTACGCATCCAACTATTTTCCTTCCAGTTATAGGTCATACTGGGTTCTGTATTCTTGGAATGACAACCGATCTTGGAGAAGGAAAACCGAACTCCGCTTTAAAATTGACTTTATGTCGCATCTTGCTGATGGTGGATGGGTTAAGCAAATACATACTTTTAAAAAATAATTTTCACGCCGAGACATTCTATAATAATGTTAAAAATCACTCAATTTGTGTATCACTTTTTACTAAGTACCAAGTTCTTTACATAGATGAACCACTCTGTGGAGTTGGAATCCACTAATGATTATTATAGACTGCTCACATCTGTTGATAATTCAACCACGATGAGTCACCCATTATTATTTGTTTGCTATACTTTGAGCATTTTGACTATTTTCTCACTTGAATCTTTAAAAGCTTTAATCAGAACATATTCTCAATAAATAAGATATCTATTTACAGATCAGATTCTTTTGAGTAATTCATCCGATAATTTCCAAAAATGTCCTCTTAAATTCTTCTTCGTATCATTTTTTTCCGATATCATCCAAATTTAACCTTTTTTATCCAATTGTTGTTTTTTTATTCTGATAAGGGAGGGTTTTTTTTGTCAA